>BPLR01014858.1:0-72380 GCA_021605095.1 Caerostris extrusa | reverse complement strand
TGGTATGTCCTTGCAGTGCTCCTGTCCTAGATCTGCTCAAACGGCTTTAGCTAGACTGGCCACACTAAGAGTTTGACCTTTCAATGGGTATTATAAAGCACTACAACCCCTTTGTCATTGTTCGGTCATCGCGTCTCTCTCATCTCATCGATTGTATTGGCCTCTGTGAGGCAACTGTTGAATGAGGGGAGGACCGCTTACGATCTATTGATGCAGCAAGATCTGCAGGACTTGGTTTAGGATTCTAAATCTAGGATAAGCAACAACAACAAACAAAAACATATAAAGCTAATTGTATTTTTTGTATTTTTAGAAGAATTGTATTTTTAGCTTTTATATATTGTATTTATAAAGGGCCTGATGGTCGAGTGACTAGCGTTCTGGTGCATGCTCAGTACCCCAGGTTTCGTGTTCGAGTTTCGGCGGCGCCATGAATGTTGTAGTAGTTCGGAACTCCGCTTTAAACCGTATCTCGCGGTCTAATAGGAACGTAGAACGCGTTTGGGGGTAGTGTTACTCGCGTCCGTAGTATGCCTTCCAAGCTACACGTGCCCCTGGATAGTGCTAAATCAGTAAAGTTCGTGTAGCCCCTTGCTTATGGCATAAAGATAAATGTCTCTGTATTGCCAGCTGCATTAGAAAAAAATATTGTTGATAAAAAAGACTCATTCACAGCAAATGTACATTGCTTTCAAAGGATTTGTTGTGAGCTTTGTTTATAAAAAGACTTATTTTTCAAATGTTTTTTTAAAGATATAATGTATATATTGTATAAAAATATGTTTATATTACTTTGATTATTCAATAAAATATACGTTTGCGTTTGTATTACTTATATTTAATCAAAATTCACGAAATTTTTTTCTTTCGGAACGAAGTTCTTCATAATCAGTTACCGAAACAGTGTGTGTAAACTATTTGTCATTATAAATGACAATAGATGGCGCCAAGACCAAGAGGCTCTTCCATAACTCCTCCTCCTGTAACTCCATATAAGGCGAATGTCTTATACGGGGATGAAAAAAATGTAACAGCAAGGGCAGAAGAAGGAACGCGAGTGTGGTTGACGGGCAGTTGCTCGAATACGTATTGTTGGAATGTGAATAAATATTTGATATATATCAACTGAAAGTGTGTTAATTTATGGGAACAGAAAAAGAAGGCAACAAGTTATTATCAGAAGCGGGATTTAGGATCTACAATCTGACATGAATTACGTTTTGAGCAGAGAAGGAAAAAAAAGTGATTTCCTTTCTACGTTGAAGTTTAAAGTATAAATATTTTTAAGTATTGAATATTTCTTTCAAGTTGATATATATGTTTAAAAGTATTTCTCAAGTATTAAAGTATTTCTCAAGTATTAAAAAGTATTTCTCAAGTATTAATATTTCTCAAATATTAAAGTATTTCTCAAATATTAAAGTATTTCTCAAGTATTAAAAAGTATTTCTCAAGTATTAAAGTATTTCTCAAGTATTAAAGTATACTCAAGTATAAGTACGTCGTTCCTTGGAAAAGGTCGTAAAAGTGATTTTATAGAATTAGGAACAGGACTCGGTATAACGATTCCACCGGAAGCTATCATAGTTAATATTAAAAGATTAATAACAAGTAGTGAAAATTATGACGAAGAATTTGTTAAGCAAGTTTTCGAAAGAATAATTCAGGATAGAATTAAAAGAGAGAAAATTAAAGGTTAGAAAAGGAAAAGGAAAAGCAAAGACAGATAGAAATTGAGGAACGGGAAAAGCAAAACAAATAGAATTGAGAAACGGGAAAAGCAAAAGAACTTTTGAATTGGAAAAATTAAAACTGCAAAACGAAAATAAAGTTATGTACCAAACGTCAACTGAATATGATACTAATGCTCAGGAAGTAAACAAATCAGTTGATATAAGAAATCTCATGCAGAGATTTAATCCAAAGGAAGGAGATATAACGTCATTTTTAATTTTATTTGAACGGCAGGCAAAGCGAGTGGGTATAAAGGAAAACGATTTTTGTATTCCATTTATTAGGATTGCTACCCTTTGAAATTACCCAACTAATCGCTAGAGAATCTGAAGAACAAGCTAATGAATATGTATTTGTTAAGAATCTACTGTTAAAGAGATTTAAATTAAGCCCAGAAATATTTCGCCAGAAGTTTATCAATCATACTAGGGATTCTAAAGGTACGTGGACAGATTTCGTTTTAGAAATAAGTAATTATTTTAACGAATGGTTGAAAGGATTAAAAATTAATGATTTCGATTCCTTAAAAAGAATTAATTATAACAGATCAGTTGAAAAAATGGGTTCCAAATTTTATACGAGAACATTTCATTGATACATGGCCTAAATATGTAAATCGAAAGAGTTGGCAGGAATATTAGACGAATACGAAAATGTTCGTATCGGAATGAAAATAAAATAATGAAAGCAAGAATAATAAATTTGGAGGTCATTGGGATGACGCAAGAAATTATTCGCGGTTATCAAATTACCATAAAAGTGGATTCCAAACTAATAGGATGGAAAACAAAAATGCTATGATAAGTCATAAATTGAATGAGAAAGAAAACTCGCGTACATATGTTGATAGTCATAAAGTATTTAATTCATCTATTCGTAATGAAAAAGGTGAACCCAAGTGTTTTTCATGTAATTTATTCCGACACATCTCAAAAGATTGCCCAAATCCTTGTACTTTATACGGTTTAAAGGGGCATTCAAAAAAATATTGCTCAAAGAATAAAAAAGAAATTAGCTTAAGTGTGATTGACCATGAATCGTCTGTAACTGCTGACAAGTATTTGAGAAAGGCTACAATTAATAATCGTTCTGTTAGTTGTTTGCTAGATACTGGTGCTTCTTCTTGTTTATTGAAAGAATCGCTTGCAGAACGTCTAACATGACGCCTTGCAAAAAGATCTTTATTCCTTTGGGAATCAAAAATTTCCAGTCTTGCAGAGTTTAGGAGCAGCAGTCGTAGATTTTCAAATAGGTGAAGTAGTGGGAAATGATATTCCCGTTTTAATTGTTCCAGATTCGGCTCAACCAGTAGATTTATTAGTCGAGCGCACCTTTTCAGATTTATCATATATTGCGCATGCTAGGGTCGGGGATATTTTTGCATATCGGTTATTCAAAAGATTACCCATTTCTGGATTAAACTGCATCGAAGAAACGCCACGTATTAAATTGCAAGTGGAGGAAACTACGAAAATAATAAATAATGTCATTAAATTTTGTAAAGGCGAAAACAGAACTAATAAATAATGGGTTAATTATGATGCAGGGAAATGAAAGAAATTTTAATTCTTTGTTAGAAATAAAAGAAGGTAAAACTATTATACCAATTATTAATATTGGATGTAAGGAAATAATTTTAAAAGAAAATCAGAACATTGGAAATGTAGAATTAGTGGAGGAGGTCAACTTAGAACCAGATTTAAATTATGTTAATTTGATTAATGACACTTCTTCAGTAGAAATATTAAATGTTAGTTCAGATAATGTAGAGCGAAATCCTATAAGCTTAGAACAAATAAAAGTTAGTAAACACTTAACTGAACAACAACAGAAAGACATTGTTGATTTGTTGGATGAGTATAGAGACTGTTTTTGCATTAAACATATCGGAATTAGGATGTACAGAACTGATAAAAATGGATATTAAAGAAGTTGAGGGTTCAAAACCTATATGTATGAAACCGTATAAAACAAATTCAGCCGAAAGAAAAGCAATTAAAGAAATCGTTGATGAATGGAAAGAACATGGTATTGTGAAAGAAACACGTTCACCATATTCAAGCCCTGTTCTTTTAGTGCGTAAGAAAACTGGTGAACATATGAAGAAAAGCAAAAATGTTTATTTTGCCTTCAAAAGAAGCCGAATCTATAGGAGAATCAAAGAAAAAAGGAAAAGAGAAACTTCTGTATGTGATTCCAAAAAGTATGAGAAAAAAGTACTGCTGTGAAATTTCACGACCTTATGGGACATTTTCTGTTGATAGGACTATCAGCAAAATAAAAGAGTTATACTGGTTTCCATACATGAAGCGTTACTTACGGAAACATATTTCAATGTGTTTCGAATGCTTAGTCAACAAGACTCCAGGTGGAAAACAACAAGGATATCTACACCCGATTAATTCTGGAAAAAGACCCTTTTCAGTTGTTCACATAGACCATTTAGGACCTTTCGTGAAAAGCACACGAGGAAATCGTGATTTATTAATCATAATTGATAACTTCACAAGATTGACCAGACTTTGTCCAGTCAAAAATACTGCCTCCCAACATGTTTTAAAAGCTTTAAAAACTTTATTGAAGATTTTGTATTATCTGACCGAATCATAAGTGATAGAGGCTCCTGTTACACATAGCATCAATTTGAAAAGTACTGTCATGATAACGGAATAAAGCACACCTTGAATTCTACTCAACATCCTATGGGCAATGGCATGGTAGAACGAACCAACAGAACAGTCCTTTCTACAATAACGACGTCCATGAAATATTCACGACATAAAGATTGGGATTTACGTATAAAACAAGCAGAAAGGAATTTGAATAATACGGTGAACAAAACCCCAAATAAAACGCCATTCGAAATTCTTCATGGCTATTCACCTAGATTTAATGACGGAGTCCTTCGAAGAGTCGCAGACGAAAGTATTGATGAGTGGACTGATCCAAAAACGTTCAACAAGAAACTAGAAGTGTAATAAAAAAGAAACAAGACAAAATGAAGAAGTATTACGACCAGAAAAAATGCCGAACAATTACTTTTGAACTAGGTGAAATAGTGGTTGTTCGACGTTCAGCAAAATCAACGGGAGAACCTACCAAGACTCAAGCAAAATATAGAGGACCCCTAATTGTAACTGAGGTCCTTCCCAACGATACTTATCGAGTGACTCAGCTGGAAGAACAAGAACGAGGCAGATTCTACATCACAACAGCACACGTGAGTCAACTCAAGCCATGGCGACTTCACAAAGATGATTGTGACTCGGATGATGAGGAACCCCTGGGATCTTCTAGTGTCTCTCCAGATAATCCATGTAACGACTAGTGCCCCATTCATCAATAACTATAAACATTGTTTCTGAACTTTTTTTTTATCTGAACTTTTTTAGGAACTCATTTGGACAATATTCATATTAGAACTTTAACATCTTTTTTTTATTATTACATGTTTTATGTGCTGTATATATATATTGTGTTTATTTTTGTATATGGTAAAGTGTAATTACTAAGTAAAATTTATGTGGCAATTGAGGGCAATTGCTTGGTCAGGATGCCCGAATGTAAGCTATTTGTCATTATAAATGACAATAGATGGCGCCACGACCAAGAGGCTCTTCCATAACTCCTCCTCCTGTAACTCCATATAAGGCGAATGTTTTATACGGGGATGAAAAATGTAACAGCAAGGGCAGAAGAAGGAACGCGAGTGTGGTTGGCGGGCTCGAATACGTATTGTTGGAATGTGAATAAATATTTGATATGTATCAACTGAAAGTGTGTTATTTTATGAGAACAGAAAAAGAAGACAACATGTGTATAATAGCAGAGAAGTAATACTATGGTTAATATTATTTTACAATAAGAGATAATTATCTATTTCACTGATACTTTAATTTGCAGGTGATAAACAGGTAAGCTTTAGTAATATAATGTGATTATTTTTTTCTGGAGTGACTCAGAATAACAGAGAATCTTCATTTTAAATGACTAATTTGATATGAAAACATTAAAATTACAGTTATATAACGAATTATTTGTATTGTAACAGATAAGTAAATTATTCAGAATCTTCATCATCTTTTTCGCAACAACCACACGGTGGGCCCAAGGCCGTCTGCCTACTGGCAAATGTCGAGACAGGAGATATTTTCTTTTTATGGTTGTCACTCCTACGTCCAACACACTACAGTCCTATTTAGACTGGGACCTACAGCTTAAAGGAGATTCCAAATCACTACATCCGAAACCTGTGGCATTAAGCTCCAGACACTCGGCTATCAGGCCCCATTCTGCTTCTTAATAAATTAATAATGCAAAATATTCCCCAATGATGATGGCCAACTTAGCTGATCAGTATGGCTTGTATAATTTTATAAATTGGTTATAAAAAACGTAATGCAGAAATATAAGAAAAGGTTATTCACATATTTTATAAATTTATTAATACATTTTAAAAACAAGTAATATATAAAAAAAATTGTAAGTCAATTCCTACTTTTTTTTATTCACTGTATTGCAGAAAGTCGTTTATAAATAATGTTCATTCCTTTTTTTTAAATTTATCTGGCGCCATCTATTGGTAGATATATGTTACTTAATTTAAAAAATTAAAATTAATTAATTAAATTTAATTATTCAATTAATATTTGAAAAAACTGTATTAACATCAGTGTCATCCACTACAAGTTCAAAAAAATGTATTTGAACTCGAGTGGATGAATGAAAAGTATTTTATGAACGATTGAAAATTTGAACAAGATATATATAGGGAGAGTGTGTGAGCTAATAGAAGGAATTGAAATTACATATTTGCATAAATTTAAAATTCGTTTACACTTGAACCTCATCGAATGATTAAAGTTTCCAAAGATAAAAAGAAAAACGACATATATTATATTCAATTCCGACACAGCACAAGCCCGCCCTAGTCCATACCAAAACGCAAGGGCATGCCACATAGGGAATAGGTGCCAGTAAGTGCATCTCGAGGAAGTTCTTTTTAGGAGATTCTAAAGATGCCCTGCGAAGGACGTTCCTAGGAAATGTCATAATGAAGGCTCTCAGGAGGATTTTCTGTTGTTTTGTTTTCCGTTGGTTGTCTGAGTCTGTTGGATTTGTTTCTGTTGGAAAATTTATTTATTCTACGTTGTTTGTAGAAGAGTCACATGAATGAGACGTTTCTGTATATATTTTCACAATATGATTTTACCATCGTAAAATAGGAATTTGTTGAATTAAGTGATGTGTTGAAATGTCATGAAAAATAATACTAGGATTTATCTCTAAATTATGTAGAATTATGAGATAACATTTCTTATATTTTAAATTATTTTTCAATTCAATAAAGTATTGAAAAAAAATATTATATCATACCGTCGGTTGGAGCTTGATGGTCGACCAGAGGGCTCTTCGACTTCAACGCGTTCTCTGCCTTCTTTGAACTGTTTTTACTACTTGTAAACTTTCTCTCCGATATAGGAATGCTCACCGAATGCCTTCTGATACATTCTATACGTTTCCGCAAATTAAATTTAATGCAAATACTTTGTTCAATTAATTCAGACACTTCAAAAATCGCCTGAATCAGTTTTAGTATCTCATAAAGCCAAGCGTAACTCAAACATTAATGAATAATTTGACGTAAAATTTGACGCAGATTTTAAGGACAGGCCTCGTAATTCCATAAGCCTCGGGAATTTTAAATTAACAATTGGTCTTACTGTTTGGAGATAGTAGTAAATTGTTTTCATTTACCAATAATTACTGATTAATGTGCCCGATTAAAGATTTATGGCGCTATTGGGCGATTGTGTCGATAGCGCCATCTATTAATACACTTTAGAACTTTTTGATGTCCTACCGTTTCCCCCTTCTTCAAGTATCTTCAGTTCAAATCTGTGATGATTGGTTCTATTTTGACAGCATTTTGAATATGGGACTTTAATTATAATCACCCGATATTTAATATTTTAAATTATTTTTATTTTTTTATTTTTGGATAATTTAGAACTGTGAATTTGTTTAATTATAATTTTTAAATGAATAATTTTACATAAATTAAGATGATTATACGTTCAATATTTTTATTTACGGCATCAAATTAAATGTACCTTTTTCCTGCAAAACAGTGCGAGGCTGTAATAACGTGTCTATCATCAACCACAGCACCTCCACATAGCTGTTTCTGTTTATTTCCGTTGAATATTGCGGCCTGTAAAACAAAATAGGAAAAATTATTATCTTTATTGAAATTTTCACTATATTCACTACAATATTCACTATTCACTTTATTGAATATTCACTACATTGAACTTCAGTTTGATAAAAAAGAACATACAATATTAATTAAAATGTTAAATATACTACTGTGTCCGAAAAGTAAGATCATATTTCAATTAAAAATTCTCGGGGTTATAGAATTTCAATTTTTTTTTTTTCTTTTAGATTGTTGGCAGTGCCCTTGACAATATGTGTCAAATTTGACGTCAAAATATGTACTAGTGTTTGAGTTACGCTTGGCTTTGTCAGACGCTAAAACTGATTCCTGTGATTTTTGAAATGTCTGAATTAATTGTGCAAAAATTGCATTACATTTTGTTTACGGAAACGTATAGAATATTGCAGAAGGCATTCGGTGAGCATTCCTATATCGGAAAGAAATGTTTAGAAGTGGTATAAACCTTTTAAGGAAGGCAGAGAACACGTTGAAGGCGAAGAGTCCTCTAGTCGGCCATCAACCACAACCGACGAAGCTCATGTCCAAAAAATTAAAGAGTTGGTAGTTGCAATTCGTCGATTTACAATTAGAGACCTTGCTGATGATGTTGGAATTTAAAAAAGATCTGTCAATTCCATTTTGGACCTCAAACGCGTCAAATCTCGATTGGTACCAAAAACACTAAATGCGCCAGTTTGCACTGCATTGATTCTTCGTGACTTTTTCGCCAAAAAATGAAATCCATATCGTTCCACAATCACTGTAGTCTCACCGTGCGACTTCTGGCTATTCCATAAATTCAAAAGACCACTCCGAGATCTCCGTTTGGAGTCGATTGAAGAGATTTAACGGGAATCGCCCCACGCTTTGAAGGCCATCCCTGCCGATGACTTTTTAGCGTGCTTTGAGGATTGGAAAAAAAGTTGACATAAGTGCATTGTGTCCGAAGGGGATTACTTTGAAGGCGATGAAATAAATTTGGTAGAATAAATAAAGAGTTTTTGAAAAAAATTGTTGGTCTTAGTTTTTGGTCACAGTAGTAAACAATAACAGAGACTTTGATGACAAGAGCAATAACAGAGCTTTTTGGTCACAGTAGTAATAATAGAGATACTTAACATCCATGGCCATTTTTGGGTTGCCGATCTTCCTCCCACCGCAAACATTACAGGAAAGATTTCAATAGGACCACTACCCACTGGTGGTAAATAGGTATTAACCTCGTCTTCAGTTATTCGGGGATCCAAAGAAATTGGAGCATCAACAGTGAAATCGTATGAAGTTTCCGGAACCACTGGTATAGTATCTATCTTTCTTGTACCACAGCCTGTGAAAACATTATTTAGTTTACTTCACGTAGTGTACAGCAATAAGCTTTTAAAATGTTTTCTTTAACAAAATTCAGAAAATTAAATTAAAAACATAATAATAATGATAGTCACTTTTATTTCTTTTCTTGATCTAAACATGGCGCCACGCTTCTGCAAAAAAATAAATCCTCAATATTTTTATTATTATTTATCAAGCCATCGTGAAGCCATCTTTAAAGATATTTTAAAGAAATGCATTTAAACACTAAAGGACCAATCTTATTTAACAATTTTAGTAAATGCCTTTTCTTTACAAATTGCTATTGAAATGTTAAGATTTTTCCTCGTCTATTCAAAAGCGTGCGAAATTTTAAAAAATACTTAATTAAAATTGTTATTGTTCCGTGAAGAAAAAAAATTATACTTTTGCACAACAATTTTTGAGATTAGTGAAAGTGTTTTTTATTGAATAAAAGTTATCTTGTACGAGTTCATGATTTTGGATTTAAAATTAGTAATAATACATATATAAATGTTTAAAAAATCAAGTACATTATTTTGATTTCATCTAAATTAATCTATTTATTATTGTTGTTCGTCTAGAAAAATGTATTAAGACTGTATAATTCAGGGTTTTTTTTTTTTTTTTTTTCTGTGTGAATATTTTCAGTTGTTTTTTTACAATGTAATGGAGAAATTGTGTCAAAAATAATATGTAAATTTATGCAAAAAAAAAATGGTTATTCAGTATACAGTATACCGTATATGAATATATGAGTCAATATTCCATATACCGTTGTAAAGTCCCGGCCTATACTAGACTTATAACGGCTTCAAGAAGAGGGTCACTTTCAGGTTCAAGGGAACACTTTGCATTTTATTTACAAACATGGAATGGCTTATGAAATTTCAATTTTTTTTTTTTTTTTTTTAGGTTGCAGGCACTGTCTTTGACAACTGTGAGAAATTTGACGTCAAAATATTCATTATTGTTTGGCTTTGTGATACGCTAAAACTGATTCCGAGATTTGTGAAATGTCTGAATTAATTGATGCATTAAATTTTGTTTGCAGAAACGTATAAAATATTGCAGAAGGCGTTCGGTGAGCATTCCTATAGCGGAAAGAAATATTTAGAAGTGGTGTAAACAGTTCAAAGACGGAAGAGAACGCGTTGAAGACGAAGAGCCCTCTGGTCGACCATCAACCTCAACCGAAGAATCTCACGTCCAAAAATTAAAGATTTGGTGCTTGCAAACCGTCGATTTTCAATTAGAGACCTTGCTGATGATGTTGGAATTTCAAAAGGATCTGTCACTTCCATTTTGGGCCTCAAACGCGTCAAATCTCGATTGGCACCAAAAACACTGAATGCGGTAGCTGACACTGCATTGATTCTTCGTGACTTTTCGCCAGAAATGAAACCCATATTGTTCCACAACCACCGTATTTACACCGTGCTACTTCTGGCTATTAACAAGTAATATAAAAAAAATACGACTGCATTATATAACAAGTAATATAAAAAAAAAAAATTTAAGTCAATTCCTACTTTTTTTCACTATATTGCAGAAAGTCCTTTATAAATAACTTTCATTCCTTTTTAAGTTTATCTGGCGCCATCTATTGGTAGATATATGCAACTTAAATCTAAAAAAATTTTAATTAATTAATTAAATTTAATTACTGAATTAATATTTGAAAAAAACTGTATTAACATGAAGTGTCATCCACGACAAGTTAAAAAAATGTAATTGAACTTGAGTGGATGAATAAAAAGTATTTTATGAAAGATTGAAAATTTGAACAAGATATATATAAGGAGAGTGTGCGCTAATAGAAGGAATTGAAAATGAAAGCAAATGGAGGGATAATTTCTTATTTACAATTGATATCACTAAACTCCACATGCTTTAAAAATTATAGTATATTATAATATCCCAAAGAATTTTTTAATTATATTTTTTATTAGAAGTTAATCTTTATTTCTAATGTTCGTGAACACTACAATAGGACACTTGAGAAGTTTTCTTTGTATTTCCTCAGTAAAACAATGTATGCCAATTATTTCATAGCATAAGTAAATTTTTCTTAATCAAATTCAATTATATTTAATATATCTTCAAACTAAAAAAACTATTGTTTAGTTTGAACTATTGTTTTTCTTGTTTAAATATTTAATTATACAATTTCGCTAACATCTGAACTCATAATCTAAAAAGGAATCACAAAACTGGCAAACTTCAGTTACCAGAAAAATGCTGTAAAGGAAATAAATATCAATTATTTTTCTAATTAAATTTCTTACGTTTTTGCTTTTCTGGTTTTGGATTTCATCCATGACCAGAATATATTAAAATTTACAAAAAATTATTCTTGCACTAAATAGTAAAATAACCTGTTACTACGTTACACAATTTGGTAATCTGATAAGACATTGATGTATGGCTATGATATGTAAAATTAGTTAGATGTGTATACATTGTTATTTTATGGTGTTAGTATTTATATTGTTGCTATTTATATGCCTATTTTTCTTTTGCCATATTTCAGAGTAATTTAATTCTGAAATTATATTTATACTTGGACTGATATTTGTTCATATTTGATTTACTTTTAGAAATGGAAAATTATTTTATCGTTTTTATTTAAGTAACATCTATTTCAAGCTCGACCATTATTTTTAAATGCTAAACAATTTGTCAATAATTAAATGGAATTTTTTTTTCTTTTTCTTTTTAATGGATAATTATATAGCATGTTCTCCTGACTAAATAATTGAAATTCAAGATTTGCAAGATGAAATACAACAAAAATCCTAATCAAGTATTTTTCTTTAGTGTAAAAATAAAAATTGTTTAAGGATTATTAAAGAAACTGAATCAAATATTAAATGCCCACTTTTGCGAGAGCTAATTAATATGTACAAGATTTTGATTCTATTGATGACTTCAGCTACAGTCATAGTTTTGAAAACAAGTATATTCATTTAGGATTGTTATAGAGAATCTAATATCATACTAATTTTTAAATGGATAATTAAACAGCATGTTCTCCTGACTAAAGAATTGAAATTCAAGATTTGCAAGATGAAATACAACAAAAAATCATAATTAAGATGTTTTCATTAATGCAAAAATAAAAATTGTTTAATTATTATTAAAGAAACTGAATCAAATATTAAATGCCCACTTTTGCAATTTTTCCCATCCAATTTGCAGTGGTGGATGGGCTTTTCGCTAACTGTTCACAACTATTGAATGACTTGGAAGTCATTTTTTCCGTCAAAAAAACCGAAACAATCAAGTACATTGAAAATTAAAGTTGGTTCAATTTGCAACTCAGGCCAAATGCGTTGTAATTTCGATTGAAAATGTCACTGGTAATCGAATTCACTTACTTTATGCCGCTTACAGCGCCATCTATTAATAAACTTTAGAACTTTTTTGATGCCGTACCGTTTCCCTTTTCTTCAAGTATTTTCAGTTCAAATTTGAACTCATTGTGACGTGGTTCTTTTTTATGGCATTTTGAAAGTGGGACTTTGATTATAATCATCCTGTATTTAAATTTTAAAAAAAAATATTTCTTGTAAATTCTCTGAGAATTAACTTGCCATAATTGCTTTGAAAAAAAAAAAACAGTGGGTACTAACAATAAATTAAGGGTAATTTTCAAACGGGGAATTTTATCATTTACTCCAACATTTTTTTTTCAATTCCTTCTATTAGCTCACTCTCTCCCTATATATCTTGTTCAAATTTTCAATCGTTCATAAAATACTTTCTATTCATCCACTCAAGTTCAAATACATTTTTTTTAACTTGTAGTGGATGACACTTGATGTTAATACAGTTTTTTCAAATATTAATTCAGTAAATAAATTTAATTACTTAATTTTAGTTTTTTTTTTTTATATTCAAGTTGCACATATCTACCAATAGAATGGCGCCAGATAAACTTAAAAAAATGAATGAAAATTAGTTATAAAGGACTTTCTGCAATATAGTAAAAACAAAACTAGGAATTGACTTAAAAAAGAATTTTTGTGTTGCTTGTTATTTTTGAAAAACCCAGAATAAATAACTCATTATGGTATTGCTTTAATAATTGTTTACCTTTAGGGCTAATGGAGCTTATTTTGATGAGTTTCCCTTCTATGTTGCGTGGTTCTTTTTCCTTCGTGGTATCTTGAGGACAACAAACCAGTGGGACTTCCTTGATCCATCCGCAGACCTTGGGCTGTTTTCCTGCCTTGAATCCGGTCAAGGCAGATGGGCACGAAGTAATCTCCACGCATTTGTCATCTGCCGACGGACAAAAATTTCTTCTTTGATTCGGGAAACGCACACTGTCCACAAAAAGCAACCCGATTGCTGTGAAAGCTGCATAAATAATAAATAAAATTTTGAGCCATAAGTTGTTTAAAATATTAGAAGAAATAAAAAATTTTACCCAAATATATAACCTCAAGCTATAATACCAGGAGGCTAAGGAGCCATTAATTAGTGATTTCTTATTCAATCAACATTATTCATCATATCTTATGAAAGTTTTTACGAAAATAAAAACATTATTAGTGATTTCTTATTCAATCAACATCATTCATACTTTGTGAAAGGTTTTACGAAAATAAAACAATATTAGTGATTTCTTATTCTATCAACATTATTCATCTATTTTATTAGATATTTCTTATTCAATCAACATTATTCATCTATTTTATGAAAGTTTGTATGAAAATAAATCATTATTAGAGGTTTCTTATTCAATCAACATTATTCATCTATTTTATGAAATTTTTTACGAAAATAAAACTTTATTAGTGATTTCTTATTCAATCAACATTATTCATCTATTTTATGAAAGTTTGTACGAAATTAAAACAATATTAGTGATATCTTAATCTATCAACATTATTCATCTATTTTATTATTAGGGATTTCTTATTCAATCAACATTATTCATCACACCTTATGAAAGTTTTTACGAAAATAAAACTATTAGTGATATCTTATTCAATAAACATTATTCATATACTTTATGAAATTGTTTACGAAAATAAAACATTATTAGAGATTTCTTATTCGATCAACATTATTCATCATACCTTATGAAAGTTTTTACAAAAAATAAAACAATATTAGTGATATCTTATTCAAACAACATTATGCATCATACCTTATGAAAGTTTTTACGAAAATAAAAAAATACTGCTTTATACAATGAAAATTATAATTAATTATTTGTTTTAAATTGTTATTCTACGAAAGAAATTCATAATAAAATAATTAAATAATATTTATGAATAATTAAAAGTATCTTAAAATTGTTAATCATAATTTTTCCCTACCATGAGAAATATTTTGCTGTATTTATTGTACAGATACTTTCTTATTATAAAGGTAGAAAAGAAACAAAATAAAATAATCATAAAAATAAAACATAGTAGGTCTGGAGTGAGTTATATCAGTTTGTTCTCTCATAGCGATAGTATAAATTCTTTACTGGTGATACATTGCAATTAATTAAATAATTGCTACCCATCACTAAGTCTGTAAACATTAAACATAATTTCTCTACTTATAAATTCAAATACAAATAGCATATTCCATGTAACACTTAATAATATCTTTGTCAGGTTTTGAAAACAAAAAAATTTGAAAACATTTTTGGTTTGTAAAGTTCAGAAACTTACATTTAAATTATCAGCTTTCAAATTTTAAACTGAACTTGAAAATTTTTTTTAATTGTCTGAAGCAAGGAAAGTATAAAAAAATATGTACACCTTAAGAGCAGTAGTAATAATAGTTAGACTATGATTAAAAGGTATTAAATAGTGAGTTAATTTGAATATAGTTGTATGCATCATATATATAAACCGTATGATTTACCTATCAGGTTGTAATTACTAAAAACTTAAAAGCTATAATGCTTAAAAGTCCAATTTTTTCCTTACAATTTTTTATCTCGGTCGTATACAAAAATCACAAAAAAAAAAATTCCTATTAGTTATGTTTGAATTAAATGGAAAAATTATATTTTTATTGTTCACACCACAGAAGATTCCAGATATTTTTTATTGCTCTTCATGATTCTTTTATTCGCCTGACACCATTTTGATAATTTGCTCTAGATGGCATTATCCCTTGCGTCTATTATTTTAATTTTAATCGTTATAGACACACGATTTATATTGTTTTTAAAAAAGTACTGTTTTCATATTCGTCTGTCTGTTGCATTTCATTTAAAAATAGAGTATTATTTCATTTTTTATCACGATGCTGCCAACTATTTACTTCAATTTAAAAGTGTTTGTATTTAAATGTTTTATGCTTTCATGTTTACAGAAATTTAAAAATTGTTTAAATTTCTTTAGCCTGTCAACGCATAGACATATATAGATATAGTATGTAAAATGAAGATCAAACATATAAAATGAAGTCTTCTAAATTGAAGTTCTTATTCTTTAAGCTTTTAGTCATTTCATATTAAAATATTTATCAAAATAAATAAGATTGTTCCTTGATTTAAGAATCAATTTAAATATTGTCAATAAACATTTATTTTTATGATACATTTTGAATTTTAAAATAGGAAAACTTTATGAAGTTTGATCTACTACGAGTTTTCTTGTAAAAGCTTTACTTCAACACAAAAATTCGAGACATTCATTGCAGAATTTAAAATGGGTAATTTACGTCAAACTTTTAACACCATGTGAATTACTAGTACAGAGGAAAATTATACGTCTTTTATATGCAAGGTAATTTACGTTTGTTTACGAGGAAGAAAATTTCTTAACAGACGTGGAAAAATTAAACTTGAGACTTGAAGAAAACTTTAGATATCTTTTGATCTTTGAATTTTCCTAATTATTGTAGATGCAATTTTTCCCCCTTTATGGATTCTTAAACTTAATCTAAGGGAGTTGTCGATCAAATGAGATAAGATCCACCAATAAAGTTCTTACCCAACTTTATATTTTGCTTTTACCATGAAACGTATTTCTAAGATCCACCAATAACGTTCTTACCCAACTGTGTATTTTGTTTCACCATCAAACGTATTTCATTTCACAATTTCACTAAGCATGGTAAAAATATCCTAAATGTAACTTAAAATGAATGGTAAGTTAAAATTTAATGCAAAGTATCTGATATTACTAATTTCTTGTTAAAAAACGTAATTTAAAATGTAAATAAACTAATTTTAATTTTCTGTAAAAAAAAAAAAAAAAAGCAAAGCAACTGTTGCCTTTAATATTTATTTCTCTGAAAATATGGCTCTTGAGTAGAGAATTTATCAATATTATTATTATTTATCAATTATTATTTGAATTATTTTTAAAAAAACTTTTTACTTGACCTATTGAAAACATTTTATTTTATTTTAATTTGAGAATCCGACATTACATTATGTAATTAATTAAGTCTAAATTCTGATTCCATCTTTGTTAATTCTGGAAAAAAATTACTTCCAATATTCATTTATAATTATCATTTATTACTAACATTATAGCAAAATTATATTTATAACATGAATAATATCTTGACCACGAAAGTATGCGATATATACAAACTCATTATGCGTGAAAAGTATAATTTGTGCAATTTGTTCAGCAGTCACTATGAAATTCAGTCACAATTTTTTTCTCAGTCAAAATCATTTAAATAAATAATTCCTTCAAATATTTTGTATCTTTTAAAATGCATCAGTATTACAAAAATAATAAATTGAATTATATTAACTATATGTGAAGAAAAAAAGGTTTGTAACTCACCTATTAGTCTTATAATAGGCAAATGCATCTTTTAATGACTTTCGCCTTTGCACAGCAGTGATTAAACAAGACCCTTTCCACCATTAAAGAGAGATTAAATGAGCCAATGCAAGGTGTTTTTATGATATCCTTTGTCCATTCTGGGTTTCTACGTTGTGCCGTTACCCGCAACCACAATTGACAACTTCTGTCCTAAGCTAAAAATCACACTGTTTTCTTTTTGACGGACTCTCCTTCTTTCATTGTTTTTTTGCCCACTTTGAGTTGGGTCACCAGGTGAGAGTTATTTAACTCATAAAACCAGTCTTTCGCAAGGTTGTGTGGTGAAAGTGAATGTCATGTTGTGATAGGTAAGACATGTTGTATGAGGAATAATGGATTAAGTCAGTTCCGCTTTTCGTCTGTTATAAATGGTGCATTCACTTTTTTTTTCTCTCTCTACATAAATTTAAATGTCCTGAATATTTGAGTTACACAATGTATAAAAAAAAAAATACAACTAATTTATTTTAATATTGAGCTCATTCTGGTTCTACAATCATTACGTTAAATTCTAGTTCAATGTTCCATTTTAATTTTTTAATGAGTTTTTTCACCAATTTTTTTTCAATTTCTTCTATTAGCTCACACTCTCCCTATATATATCTTGTCCAAATTTCCAATCGTTCATAAAATATTTTTTATTCATCCACTCAAGTTCAAATACATTTTTTTAACTTGTAGTGGATGACGCTTGATGTTAATACAGTTTTTTCAAATATTAATTCAGTAATTAAATTTAATTAATCAATTTAAGTTTTTTAGTTTTAAGTTGCTTATATCTACCAATAGATGGCGCCAGATAAACATAAAAAAATAAATGAAAATTATTTAAAAAGGACTTTTTGCAATATAGTGAAAAAAAAAAAAAAAAGAAATTGACTTTAAAAAAAATTTTTTTACATTACTTATTTTTTTTTTTTATTATATAAGAAGTAAGGAAATATTTTATTGAATATCGTTAAAATAATATAATCCAGCTGAATCAATAAATAGCTAAAAATTAAAATGTTATTGTATTTAATAACTTATTTTAAGCTTGTAAATTAATCTATTTTCATGCGTTGTAGTTTAATTTGTTGATGATGATTTGCCAGATTAATGGAGAATAATGCATTATCAGAATAATAAAAGAATATTATTAACACTTGAAACAAAAAAAAGTCTAATTTATTTTAATATGAGTTTATTAAAGGGTTAACCTGCTATTATTATATTAAGACTTATTCTGGTACAATTTTTAAAAATTATTTTAATCTATTTTTGAGCAATAATTTTTATATGAAGCACATAGTAGGAAAATGTTTTAAATTGCTGTTATTTTAAATTAACAAACTTTTTAAGCTAAAGTTTGATAAATCAATAAATATTTATATATAAAAATAAATTTAATTAAATAAATTTGAGCTATTTTCATAAAATTAACAATAAATACTGAATTCATTTATTTATTTTTTAAATTTAATTTGACTACTTCTTCATTTTTTTTTTTTTTTTTTTTTTTTTTATTTTATTTATTTATTTAAACTAAAGCTAAAATAAATATTAAGAACAAAATTTTATCGGAAACAAAATTTATTTCAAATAAGAACCAAATTTGTGAGAACCAAGTTTATCTCGAAATATACAAAACTATACCTCGCGGATCAAAAAGCTTTTTTTTTATTAATATTTAACATTTCCGACTTAAAAATTTCTTGCAAAAATTAAACAAAAATTGAGAATTTTTAGTATCTTAATATTCAGAGTTTTTATTTTTTAATTTTTAATTTTTAGTGGAAAGTTAAAATAGACAAAATTATGCAGATTAAAATATTTATACTTCCATTATTATTTTTTTTCTGAAAGAAAAATTAAATTAATTTTTAATACTACATTCACATGGCACAATCTACTAACATTTATATTCTACTTGTGATACAATCTTAATTAAAATTTGACGATAACAAATATTAAATGATTCTTTTCCTCGCTGATAGTAATCATAACGACCTTCATATGTATTACTGCAATACACATCCTGTTGATTGCAATGCACCTCATTTATTGCACAAAAATATCACATCTTTCTCCCTCGTTTTGGGGTCTAGAATTGCATAAGGGGATAAGTATTGCAAGCATGTTTAAAGAAACTTTTTCAACGCAATTCAATGGGTGACCTCATTCTATCCTTGAATCTTTTCATCGCTCGGCTTTAATATTAATTATAAAAAAGATATTCATTTTGTATTGTTTTTTATTGAAAAATAAATAAAATGTTATTGAAAAGGATTAAAAATTTTCAACTTACCCAGCTTGTAGCTAAATGTTAGGTATGCAATAGAGCTAAGATTCGAATAGAGCTGAGATTCGACTGGTTTTTTTTTTCCCAATTCCTTCTATTAGCTCACACTCTCCCTATATATATCTTGTTCAAATTTTCAATCGTTAATAAAATACTTTTTATTCAAACTATTTTAAGTTCAAATACATTTTTTAACTTATAGGGATGACACTTCATGTTAATACAGTTTTTTAAATATTAATTCAGTAATTAAATTTAATTCATTAATTTTAGTTTTTTTTTTGGATTTAAGTTGCATATACCTACCAATAGATGGCGCCAGATAAACTTGAAAAAATAAATGAAAATTATTTAAGAAGGAATTTTTTGCATTATAGTGAAAAAAAAAAAGTAGGAATTGACTTAATTTTTTTTTATATTACTTATTATATAATGGAGTCGGTGGCATCACTGCTTTAAAAACGAGCATATTGCGATAGCATGTAAAGAATATTGCATCAATAGTCACGCTAATGTTGAGTTTTTCATTTTTTTCTGTCATAAAACATGCAAATACGGTCAGTTAGTTACCCTCTAAAATCTCAAAAAATAAAACAAAATCCTAGGATTCTTCCTGGGGATATGGTTTGGTTTGTCACTCTACGGCCTTTTTTTGCACACTTTTGGCTAATTAAACTGGGATCTACAGCTTAATGGGTATTCCGAACCACTAACAAACATCCATGTGGCCAGGATTCGAATCTGAAGCCCGTGGTACCAAAGACCAGAGCTGGCCATCAGGCCGCACTTTTTTTTGGTTTGGTTTGTCGCTCTAATCATTTTGTGAACACTTTGGACTAATGGCTTACAGATTAACGTGGAGTTCCATGTGGCCATTCAAGCTTGTGGTACCAAAGGCTAGTCTACTTTCTGAAGAAGAAATCATATTTACAATTTATCATGGTTTATTTGGAACATATCTCAAAAGATTTAACCTTTTACAGAATGAATTTTGTTCTTATGAAATAGACGAGCTAATAGAATCATTACATCTTAAAATTGCTTCAACTCATTTTTACCTTCAGTGGAACAGAAATATAACTAATAACTCTTAAACCACATGAAAAGCATCAATTTTAAAGAAAAAGTAAACAATTAATCATCCCCTGAGTTTCTCTACACCTATTCTTTCACTTTTACGCACATAAAATTAGTAGTATTATTATTATTGTTATCAAAATTGTCAATTTATTTATTCCAAAACCTGGTTTCAGCATTCCTAAACCTATTTTAAATTTCTCAACAGTTCAATTTTATTGTCCAACAAATATCTATTAAACTTACATGGCTTCTTTTTCATCCAAAATATAAGCAATCTTTTATTTACTATTATATAAAAAATTTTATTTGTATAAACAAATTTTGAAATCTTCATAGAATTAATAATAATCATTTCGTTTATTTTATTTTATTTTTTAAAAAATATGAGCAATATAATAAACTTGTACTAAATTTATTCTTTATATTTAATTTTCCATGCATGTATTTTTGAACTGACAAGAAATCAATCAACTTTTGAAATTTGTATATATATATAATTAAATTGTTCTGTAATACATACAAAGAAATGGGAAAACTGCGTATAAAAGTTGCAATTTCTATAAAAATATTTATTTTTTAAAACATATTTATATTTCTATCACGATATCAAATGTAATTTCTATCCAACCTAACTTGTATCTTTTTGATACAATACTTAAAGCAACTTGTGCAAATAAAAATGCTTTTACGTGTATTAGATTTAATCAGAAGACCTGTAATACATTCAAAGAAATTCTTTAAATCTGACTCATACCATTTGACCACATTAGAACTTACATTTAACCTTGCAAGGATATTAGTGTGAAATAAAGATTATTATTTTTTCCCTTTCATCTCATCATAGAACGACATGTGGTGAATAGAAATAATTTCTGAGGGTAACAGCAGATATTTTTGTTGAAATTTTAGTGTCAATGCAATATAAGAAGAAACAAATATTTGTGGCTATTTTACAGGAATTTTTCCTTCTTTAGTACAAAATTATAGTAATAATCCACTACTTCAACAAAAAAGAGTTTTGAAGGTCACTCAGAAGGAAATTAATCTTAAATCAAACATTCCATGTCAAAATATATTGGCTAAAATTTTTTTTAATAAAAATATTTAGCTAAGTTTTATTTTTTTTTCTCCTTTTGACTTACAGCCCTCAAATTTAACGAAGAAATCTTGAATGTACTTGAAATACAAATACTGAAACCAGTTGAAAATAAATATAAATCTAATACTTTAATTAAAAATATGAAAAGTAATTTTTAATTCAAAAAATTAATTTAAATAAACTTTTAATTAAGGCGGACACAGACAAATTTTTTACTAATATATAGTAAATATAGTATACATCAGATATATTACACCCTCTAACTAGTTCATTTTGTGGCATCTTCGATATATGGTTTCGATATGGCATGTATTAAAATAGAGAAAATTCTTTAACAGGAAATATGATCTTAATAGGAAATATGAAAATTCCTGTATTGAACTATAAGGAACGTAAAAGTCTTTATTATTTATTATTATCAATTTATTAAAATTGTATGCTAGTTATATTTGCTATAATTAAGTATATTTCTTCTTTAAATAATTATATGAATAAAACTGAATTAATTCTTATAACATCAAATTAACTAATGAAATGAAATCTAAGGCGGACACAAACAAATTTTACTAATGTATAGTAAATATAGTATACATCGGATATATCATACCCTCTTAACTAGTTCATTTGTGGCATCTTCGATATATGGTTTTGATATGGCATGTGTGAAAATTCTTTAACAGGAAATATGATCTTAATAGGAAATATGAAAACTATTCCTATATTGAATTATAAAGGAAAACTTGACAGTCTTTATTATTTATTATAATCAATTTATTAAAATTATATGCTAGTTATATTTGCTGTAATTACGTATATTTCTTTCCTTAAATAATTATACCAATAAAGCAGAATTGTTATAATGTGTAGAATATATATAGTATCAAAACTCCATTGCAATAAAAACTAAGTGACAAATTTTTATAATAAATTTTCGGCATCTGGAGGAATAATGAGAAATTTTCTGTTATTTTCAAAGGCAAGGCATTCTGGTGTGAGACCATTAGCCACTAAAACTGTAGTTCTATAGTCGATTTAGTGTAATGCACAGTGTACCACAGAGGGAGGTGGTTGCTACAATGCATTTAGGATTATGTATTCACAATTTGTAGGAAACACTACTCATGAATGGCATCTGATTGGTAAGACTTCAGTGATTCAGATACTCTAGTTCTAATTATAGTGATTCAAATACTACTGTTCCCAAAAAGTAAGACCAATTTTCAATTTAAAATTCCCGGGGCTTATGGTATTTCAATTTTTTTTTTTTTTTTTGGTTACTGGCACTGTCCTTGACACCTGTGTGAAATTTGACGTCAAAATATTCACTAATGTTTCAGTTACGCTTATCTTTGTGAAACGCTAAAACTGATTCCGGTAATTTTTGAAATGTCTGAATTAATTGCGAAAAGAACTTGCATTAAATTTTGTTTGCGGAAACGTATAGAATGTTGCAGAAAGCATTTGGGGAGCATTCTATATCGGAAAGAAATGTTTAGAATGTTTAGACAAGACTTAAACAGTTCAAAGAAGGCAGAGAACGCGTTGCAGACGAAGAGCTCTCTGGTCGACCACCAACTTCAACCGACGAAGCCCACGTCCAAAAATTAAACACCGTGCGACGTCTGGCTATTCTCTAAACTCAAAAGACCACTCCGGGGAAAGTATTTTAAGTCGATTGAAGAGATTCAACGTGAATCGCCGCGCGGTTTGAAGACCATACCTGCCGATGACTTTTTAGCATGCATTGAGGATTGGAAAAAGTAAGTAAGGCGATGAAATAAATTTGGAAGAATAAATAAAGAGTTTTTGAAAAAAAATAATTGGTCTTACTTTTTGGACACTGTAGTAATACAGTTTTTCATTTAAGAATTTGTGTTATTTTTCCTTTTCATTATTTTGTAACATGCTTTCATCTATTTCGTAATCTCTGGACTTCAAAGGAGTGACTATTTTGTGGCACAAACAATAGTATGTATATAAGTTAGTTATGCAAGCAACCTCCTACCTTCAACTTGATTATTTGAAATCCTTAACGCAAACATATTACGATAATAATCAAAACAAGATTTAACTTCTTGGTTCACTACTATGAGATAAATGTGGTTCTACCACAGTAAAATAAAACTGCATCAGTATCTTGGTGACGTCAGAAGTTTAAGATCCTCTTGTGGTCAGGCTTTTACAATTAATTTCGAAAATATAACTATATATTTTCGTTAATTAGAATTCGACATTTTTTTTCAAGTAGTTTTACATACTTTCTGATGAGTTTTTATTCTTTTAGTATTGAATTACAAATCAAAACAATTTTACTATACACCAAAACATTTTTACATTTACATTATTTACATCTTTACACCAAAAAAACAGCCAGAAATTCATATGAAAATTTAAACTAAAATCGTTATTTACCTCCTAAAAATCAGAGACAATGTATTTGATGCGCTTTATGTACCTTGTAAAAATACTATTTCGTTTTTGTACCATAGTTGAGATTTCAAAAATATTTCTTAGTTTAAGAAATTTTTTGATTTTTGATTCAGAATAAAAAAAAAAAATTTACTTAATATATATTCAAGAATATGGAAAATGAAAAAATAAAATGAACACCCTAAAAAAAATTTCAATTTTTAAAAAGAATAACAGGAAACTAATCATTCAGGATTTAGAAAATATTTTTTTCAGCAATTTATATTATGAACAATTTTAATGTATTACATAATAAGTAAGCTTATTAATTAATAAATTAGTATAATACACTCATGTCCATAAATTAAGGATAATTCAGAATCACACAGAAATTGAACTCTAAAATAAAAATTTCACCTGTAGAATTATCACACATCTTGAAGAAGAATATGCAAATTACAGGAAACCACCAGATGGCGCGGATAGTACGTCACAATGACGAGAGTGTAAGAGAGGGGTATATAAGAAATGGTGACAAAGAAGTAAAATTGTTCACAAGCGCTTTTAAAGTCTTTCAGTGCAATAACCGCATAGTTATGGCACAAAGGAAGCATTTGGATGATTTTTTACGTGGCAGAATTATCGGACGACTTGGACGTACCCAGCTGGAAGTATCCGAGGAACTTGGAATCGCCCAGAGTGTCATCTCCAGGCTTTGGCAATGATTCCAAGATGATGGTAATGTGGGTAGATGTTACAGCAGTGGTCGCCCCCGAGTTACAACGCCAAATGAGGACCGGTATTTAGCAGTTACTGCTAAAAGAAACAGACGGAGCACAGCATCAGACCGGTCTCGTCAGCTCTCTTCAGCTACCGGTACGACAGTTTCAAGGCAGACCGTGTACAGATGCTTAGGACACATTGGTCTATATGCTCGTAGGCCTGTCAGATGTGTTCCATTTACCGCAACTCACTGTCGCCTGCGATTAACCTGGAGTAGAGAGCATGCATTGTGGATACCGCAACAGTGGTCTTGTGTGATGTTTTTCGACGAGTCCAGGTTTAGTTTGCAGTCTGATTCTCGCCGGACTTTCATATGGAGAGCGCCAGGTACCCGTTACCACCAAGAGAACACCATTGAACGACACCGTTACGGTGGTGCAGGTTGGCTCGTTTGGGGGAGGGTTTATTCTTGGTTCAGAACTGACCTGCATGTTCAGAGTGTAACGATGACAGGCCACATCTATCGGGATGTCATTCTTTAACAACATGTACGTTTGTTTCGGGGCGCCATGGGTGCTGAATTTCTGTTTATGGATGACAACGCCCGTCCTCACCGTGCAAACATTGTAGACGAATGCCTTCAATGGGAGGATATCACCCGTATGGATTGGCCAGCATACTCACCGGATTTGAATCTAATAGAGCATGTGTGGATATGCTTGGCCGACGAATTGCAGCCCATCAACCGGAGGGCATTGCTTGATGAGCAGTGTAATATTCCCAAGATCAGATTGATAATTTGATACTCAGCATGCCTAGGCGTTGTAAGGCCTGTATTGCATCGACCGGGATACATACTCCATATTAACCATCATACTAATCCTGTTATACTGTTTTTTGTAAATAGGTTTTTTTTTTTGAAATTTGCTCCAGGGAGTAAAAATCTCAATTTTTATTAATTATGTCAAACATATAGCCTCTTTTTTTGCTCTTTACCTTTTGTTTAATAAATAGACTTTACAAATAAGTCAAATTTGTTTTGCTTCTGTCTCTTTCTTTGCCTGAACTTCATTATCCTTAATTTATGGACATGAGTGTATTATTTAACGCTCTTAATTAAAAAGAAATAAAAAAGGCAATTAAAACAATTCCAGCAGTTGTCAACAATTTATTCTTTATAAGAATGCATTTATTTGCATTTGATTACCAGAGACAATAATCTAGACTATAAAACATTGCCTAATATAGTATGGACTATAAAACTATTCACAGATTACAGGTAGACATAATATATTGTCTGATAAAAAAAATGTTTAAAAATTGTCTGAAAATAATTTTACAACTATGAAATGTTTCTAACATTTGAAATTATTTTCATTTTACAATATGCAACGAAAATATTCAACTTTGTATTTAAATACAACATAAAAATTCTTACACGACTGTTTAATTTTTGAATTAGCTGTCATTTTTCATGGAAAGCTGACCATGAAAATTGTTCAAGAGGTAAGAATCTTCTTTTTTTCACTCCCATTCTTCTTCGCAGTGAGGCAACTCTGTTTCTGACCAATTAGAACCCAAACACATGAGCCGAACCACTTCCGAACTGAGGACGTAACCTGGACTGCAAGCTAACGTGACAGACTCTCCAAATCTGTAGAAATCTTTATCGGGTTCAACAAGGAGTTCCGAATCTTTCGTCTTCACTGGATTCGGACAACCAGTTACACCTGTAATAAAATTCATTTAACTAAACCTGTTTAATTATCTATATCTATTAATGGCATGAGAGAAATATGGATTTAATAATTTTTAAACATCATTAATCTAATAATATTCGAAAAAAAGTTTCTAAAAATTCAACTTAAAAAAATTTTTTAAAGATTTTATTTTCAATTCACGCATGTATATCATAATCGTTATCTTATATTATCATATATAACAAGAAATATAAAAAAAAAAAATTTTAATGTCAATTCCTTCTTTTTTTAACAGATAATTACACTTAAGTTTATCTGGCGGCCTCTATTGGTAGATATATGCAACTTAAATCTAAAAAAACTAAAATTAATTAATTAAATTTAATTACTGAATTAATATTTAAAAAAATGTATTAACATCCAGTGTCATCCACCACAACTTCAAAAAAAAAAAAAATGTATTTGAACTTGAGTGGATGAATAAAAAGTATTTTATGAACGATTGAAAATTTGAACAAGATATATATAGGGGAGAGTGTGAGCTAATATAAGGAATTGAAATAATACTATCGTATACAATCACTATCATATCAAAAGTAGACAGTTATAAGGGCGTACCTTTGGCAATTTAAATCATTTCAGTTATGCCATGTATTTTATATCACATCGTTTCTAATTTATATCCCATCAATTATATATTTTATATCATATTATTACATCACATAATTTTGTTGTTTCTTCACACACTTGGTAGACAGCAACAGCTGGACCAAGGACGGACAATCAACGGCCGCCCGCCTTAAATATTTTAGCGGCTCGTCAGATTTATCATTACTAATGATAAATCTCATTTATTTAATTAGACATTATTATTATCATAATAATGTCTAAATAAATATCATTCATCATGATAATGACACCTTATCATGTATCATTACTACACATTTATTTTATAATGGCCAAAGTAGTGAAAACCAATGTACTATATTATTACGATGCGCAAATACCTAAATTGAGATTGATTTGCAAAAGCTAAGTTAGAGTGGAGATATTCGCAGTAAAATAAGTATTTTTTAATGATTTCATTTTTATTATTTCCTTTATATCTATATATTTTTTTTATATTTCATTTTCAGTGTTCATTATTTCGTTACAATGTGCGTTTAGTATCGTTATTATTATATTATCTACGTTTACATGTAAAAATAAAAGCAAACACAAAAATAATTCTTCATTATGTTTCAATTTTTCACTCCAAAAAAAAATGTCTCAGAATGGGTCTAAATCTAATAGGAGGATATATAATTTTATACGTGGCCCCCTGTTATGATGCATTTCAAAGTGACCCGCAAGATCATTTGGATTGGCCACCCCTGATCTAGACCAAATTCAAGAGCCCATGGAAGGAGCGAAGTAAGGGGCCAGCTTCTATGGAAAATCAGTAGGTAGAAGTCTGACTTGACTCTGACGATGACTTTTTACGGGGTAGGATTATCAGCCCTACGCCTAATGCTCTACAGTCATATTAGACCGGTACCTAAGCCTTAAAGTTGACTTCGAACCACTACAAAAATGCATGGCATCGCCGGGATGCGAACACGAAACCTGTGGCACCGAGAGCAAGACATTCGGCCATCGGGCCCATCATATAATTTTGAGTTATATCATAATAATTAATGATTGAAAATGTCAATTTCAATCCTCCAAAATAAAATATTCTATTTGTTTTAAATCATAATACTTATTTATTTTCTGATAAAAAATATAATGAAAAATATAAGTCTAATAATATAAAAAATAATGTAAATATAAGTCAGTTATACATATACATACGTCATGCATAATATATACGTTATAATATACATGCGTCAGTTATAAACATACATACATTTTAAATATAAAATATAAATATAAGGCAGTTATAATAATAAATATTTGTCTATATATATAAAAATATAAGTCTATAACATCAATTTAATGTCAAATTATAATAAATTAGAAAATAATTCTAAATAATTTTAACTAGTAATATTTTATTCAGAACTACAATAAATTATTCTGTGTGTCTTAATAAATAAAGAATAAAAGTAAATTTTTTGATTATCCAAATTCAAATGTAATTAAAGATTGAAGAATAACGGTAAGAATTTAGAGCCTGAATTAAACAAACAGTAATAATTAATTAAAGAAATTTCTCGTGATTAATCCTAATTTAAATTTTAAACAATTTCATCATCAATTAAAAATATACTACTGTGACCAAAAAGTAAGACCAATTAATTTTTTTTTTTTCCAAAACTTTTAATTTATTCTTCCAAATTTATTTCATCGCCTTCAAAATATTCCCATCCGGACACAATGCGCTTATGCCAACTTTTTTTCCAATGATCAATGCATGCTAAAAAGTCATCGTCAGGGATGGCCTTCAAAGCGCGCAGCGATACACGTCGAATCTCTTCAATCGGCTTAAAACGGAGTCCCTGGAGTGGTTCTTTGAGTTTAGGAAACAACCAGAAGTCGCACGGTGTGAATACGGTGATTGTGGAATGATACGGGTTTCATTTTTGGCGAAAAAGTCACGCGAAGAATTAATGCAGTGTGAGCTGGCGCATTCGATGTTTTCGGTACCAATCGAGATTTGACACGTTTGAGGCCGAGGAATGAACGCGTTTGAGGCCGCGTTTGAGGAATGCTCGCCGAATGCCTTCTGCAACATTCTATACGTTTCCGGTTTAATTTCCTTGCTCAATTAATTCAAACATTTCAAAATCACCGGAATCAGTTTTAGCGTCTCACAAAGCCACTATATTAATAATTTTAACTTTAGGGAGATTATATATTACTTTAATTTTAACTTTTTAGGGAGATTATATATTACTTTAATTTTAACTTTTAGGGTGATTATAATTAAAGTCCCACTTTCAAATTACTGTAAAAAAGAATCACTTGTCACAATGAGTTCAAATTTGAACTGAAGATACTTGAAGAAGGGGGATACGGTCCGGCATCAAATAAGTTCCACCTATTTTTCCCATATTTTTATTTAGTATGACTTTGACGTGGTGGATGGGATTTCTACTAACAATGTCACAATTGTTGAACTGAGTCATTTTTTCCGTCAAAAAAAAAAAAAAAAAAAAAAAAAAAAAAAAACGAAACGATCAAGGACATAGCACTACTATACACTTTGAAGGCCATCCCTGCCGATAACTTTTTAGCATGTATTGAGGATTCGAAAAAGAGATGACATAAGTGCATTGCGTCCGGAGGGGATTACTTTGAAGGCGATGAAATAAATTTGAAAGAATAAATTAAAAAAAAATTTGAAAAAAAAATTAATTGGTCTTACTTTTGGGGCACAGTAATATATATATTACTTTTATATTTATATTACAGAGATAAAACTACTTACACTGCACTCTGGAAATTTGCCATGATCCATCGCTAATACATTTAGCGGTGTCTATACCACTAAGCCTCAACCCTTCTTCGCAAGTCAGATGTAATGTAAAATTAAATGGCAGAGTATCTGAAACTACACCATCCAGAACTGGTATTACATTTTCTGGCAATACTTGAAAAATTTTACCAAGAGAGCATGATGGCACTGTAGAATGAAACAAAAAGATATCACTTATTTTAAAAACAACAAAAGCATTAAAAAGGAACGAGAAAATTCATAATTCAAAGGTGAGACAATAAATCAAATTAAAGTCAGTGAATAATTTTAAAAAAATCACAATGAATTTTATAAATTAAATATTTTAATAAAATGCAACCAATAAACTAATTGCTTCGGAAGATTTTATTCATTTTCAGGTTCTCCATGGAGTAATGGACTTAATTTAATCACGCAAAAATAAAACGTATGTGATTTAAAATGTCTAACTGGTTGTTTTTTTTATTAACAGCTATTATTTAATTCGATTTTATTGTGCTGGATAACTGTAGTACTACTGTGCCCAAGAATCAAAAACATTTTTGAATTTAAATTTCCCTTGCATATTCAATTTCAATTTTTTTCTTTGTAGGTTGCTGGCACTGTCTTTGACGTTTGTGCGAAATTTTAAGTCAATATATTCATTAGTGTTTGAGTTACGCTTGGCTTTGTGAGACGCTAAATGTGCTATCGACGATGTTTGAAATGTCTGAATTAATTCAGCAAAGAACTTGCATTCGATTTTGTTTGAGGAATGAATATTCCTGTACGGAAACGGATAGAATATTGCACGGTGAACATTCCTATTTTGGAAACAAATGCTTAGAAGTGGTATAAACATTTCAAAGAAGGTCAGAGAACGCGTTGAAGACGAAGAGCCCTTTGGTCGATCATCAACCTCAACCGACGAAGCTCACATCCAAAAAACTAAAGATTTGGTTCTTGCAAACCGTTGATTTACAATTAGAGACCTTGCTGATGATCAATTTCAAAGGGATCGGTCAATTCCATTTAAAAGATGTTTTGGGCCTCAAACGCGTCAAATCTCGATTGGTATTGAATCGAAGCTGAATTTTTGGAAAAACATCGTCGCGTTGAAGTCACATCGTCACATAAAACATGAAACAATGCTTTCTGATTATCAAGACAAGTTGAAAAACATCATAACTGGAGATGAGACTTGTATTTATGATTACAAGCCGGAAACAACTGATTAATCGAGCGTATATCGGGACAAAGGTGAAGCAAGACAGAAAAAACACGCCAAAGTCGCTCAAAATCAAGGTCATGTTGACTGTTTTCTCTGAATTGCTGTGGTGAGGTGCATTATGAATTCCTTTCGCCGTCCCAAACTGTCAACAAGGAATATTATTTGAGTATTATGAGTTGTTTGCGTGAAATTATTCGCAAAAAGAGGCCACATTTATGGAAAGACAACTCTTGGTTTTTGCGTCACGATAATCCGCTAGCTCACACTGCATCGATTTGACTTTTTGCCAAAATTAAACGCATATCGTTCCACAAACCACCGTATTCATCTGATTTAGCAACGTGCGACTTCTGGCTATTCCCTACACTCAAAAGTCCATTCCTGGGACACAGTTTTTGATTTGATTGAAGAGATTCAACGTGATTCGGCGTGCTTTGAAAGTCATCCGGCCAATGACTTTTAGCATGCATTGAGTATTGGAAAAAACGTTGCCATTAGTGCATTGCGTCCGGAGGGGTTATTCTAAAGGCGACGAAATAAATTTGGAAGAATAAATAAAGAGTTTCTGAAAAAAATTAAAATTGGTCTTACTTTTTGGACACAGTATTATCTAAGTAACGAATGACAGAGAGAAAGAGTTTATCGTTTTAGACAAGCGTTTATCTTCTTTTTCCAAAGTAAAAACAACAGCTAAACTACAGCAGACATAAGAAAATGTGTGTTACATTCTGAGAGGTATTTAAATCATTTTAAAAATATTAAGAGGAAACATCGGAAAATTTGTATGTTAACTCCTATTAGTGAAATTCATTCTGCCGTCAGATGTATCATTTCAAGTAAGCTGAAATGTGTTGAAAATTATTATTCTTCAAATGTAACTTTACTGAAATACAGTTTGTGGTAAGTAAATGTTGCCTTTCAATACACCTGCATTGAAACATACAGCACGTTAGCCAACGTTATTACATTTTTAACACCAGTGTTTTAGTATAAGAAAATTAATATTTTTTGAATGTTGTACTAACTCAAAAAAGGCCACATAGAAAATTATCAATTCATAAGGTTGTTTTTAACCTTTAAGGAATGTTTTTGTCACATTTTTATGGCCTTTTTGTCAAATCACACACACAAAAAGAATACATTAATTTGAATTATTTAATTTTAATTTTTGGAAGTGTGATGAAAAACAAACATCTGAATTTGGGAATTGAAACTTCAGGCGAAGTGCTAAATAGACTAATAATTAAAATTCAACTTACATGTACATGTTGGTGGATGATCTGTCCACTGCCCTTCCTTGCAGGTAGCACGAGAAACCCCAGATCTCAGCTTAGGAGCAAAGCAATGAAATATTGCGATACTACCTTCATCTAAGCCATGTGTATACAATATTCTCAAGCCTTCGGTTTCTCGCAATAGTTCACATACCTCTGTGATCAAAAGATTACCAACAAAAAATTATCTACTACTGTCTTAAAAAAAAGTAAGACAATTTAAATTTCCGGGCACATGGTATATCAATTTTTTTTTCTTTTTTTTTTTTTAGGTTGTTGGCCCCATCCTTAACATCTGTGTGAAATTTTACGTCAAAATATTCATTAGTGCTTGGTTTTGTGAGATTCTAAAACTGATGAAATGGTGAAACTTTTAAAATGTCTCTTCGTTCGGCTTTAAGCGTTGTCCCCGGAGTGGCCTTTTGAGTTTAGGGAATAGCCAGAAGGAGCACAATGCTAAATTAGGTGAATAAGGTGGTCGTGGAACGATATGGGTTTCATTTTTGACGAAAAAGTCACGAAGAATCAAAGCAATGTGAAATGGGGCATTCAGTGTTTTCGGTACCAATCAAGTTTTGACGCGTTTGATGACCAAAACATCTTTTTAAAATAGAATTTTGAAATTCCAACATCATCAGCAAGTTCTCTAATTGTAAATCGACGGTTTTCAAGCACCAAATATTTAATTTTTGGACTTGAGCTTCATCGGTTGAGGTTGGTTGTCGACCAGAGGGCTCTTCGTCTTCAACGCGTTCTCTGCCTTCTTTAAACTTTTATACCACTTTTAAACATTTCTTTCGGATATAGGAAGGCTCATCGAATGCCTTCTGCAGCATTATATACGTTTCCGCAAACAAAATTTAATGCAAGTTCTTTTTTCAATTAATTCAGACATTTCAAAAATCATCGGAATCAGTTTTAGCATCTCACAAAACCAAGCGTAACTCAAATACTAATGAGTATTTTGACAAATTTCACACAGATGTCAAGGATAGTGCCGACAACCTAAAAAAAAGAAGAAAAAATTGGAATATCATATGCCTGGGGAAATTTAAATTGAAAACTGGTCTTACTTTTTGGACAAGTAGTATGATTAATCATTGTTATTAAGAAAAAAAAAACATTCTGAATGAATAAATGTTTAAAAATTTTTATTATCAAATAAATATTTTAGATTTTAAATAAATAAATATATTTTTATTCAAACTAATATTTTTTATTAATTAATGTTTCTGTTTAGAACAAATAAAAATTATTTTCTATTAAATATTTTAAAAACATCAAACATATGCTATCAAGCTGTTAAGGCTTTAATTAAAAACACTTTAAAAATATACAGATAAAAACAATAGAAAATATTTCAAGAAATAAAAAGTATTTTTAATAAATAATTTCTACCAATATACATATATATATGCATATATGTGTTCTTTGTAATTTCACAACTATCAGCTTATCAAAAATCATTTTAATATTTGGTTGGTGTAAATTATATATTTATCATTATAGTCAAAGCGTTAAAAAGTCCTTTTTATAATATGAAGCTTTCTTATTTCATATGAAAAGTGAAAACAGCGAAACAATCTTTCCATTAATTATTTAAAAAGCAACAATTGTTTTAACTCACGTTATTAAGAATTTTAAAGGCCATCATTCAAAGTGAATCTTGATTTCATAACCGAGTATATCACAATTTCAGAAATGGAAGATAAATTATTAATCAAATTACTGTGAAGCTTTCCAGTAAATGCATGATATTTTTAGCAATCCAAATATACCATAAAAGAAAATTAATATACAAAACAAGATTAAAAATACAGACGACTTAAAAATAAATGCTTTCATTTCAAAATAATCTAAATTAAAATAATTTAAACGAATTCGCGAATATCCTTAATCTTGGGCCACTTAATCAATCTTAAGCAGAAGGCTTCATGAAGTGTGCATGGAAGACGTTTTGGCATCGTAAAATACCCTTTAAGCCATGCCAATAAAATTAAAGGTTTAATTGGATGCATACACTTGTCAAGTGAAGATCTGTCCAAAATTTGATTACAAAGTGATTCAAAATATTTGTTGATCTGAACGATATATACCGCTATACTACTAATCATATAAAAGATATGGTGGTCCAAGGTATGTGTGTCTGCAGGTATGTCATTGGAAGATTGCAGTCATCTGTATATAATCATGGGAGGCTTTTCGCTGCTTAGTTATATAAACACGAGATTCTTGATCCAATTGTTCGTCCTTACGCTGGTGCAATTCACATTGTCTTCATATTACAAGAACAAAAGTTAGACCACACAGACATTGATTCCTGAAGAGGTAGCTTTTTTGTGAAGAAATTATTGTTTGTATGCGTTGGCGAGCACGTTCTTGACTTGAACCCGGCTTACTTAGGTTTTTGATACTTTACGAAAACGCATTGCTACACTTAACATGCCCTTCAACCCTTCAGGTTTTTCAAATTGCCTTGACACAGCAATGGACATTTCTGCCAAATGAGTTAATAAGCAACATCATTTTGAGCATGGAATATCCATGTCTTGCCTGTATGGAGATGAGCATACTCCATGTAGAAGCTGATCCCATATTAAGCACGAATATAAATGTTTTTTGAATGTTTTCATTTTTTTTTTATTTCCTACATGAAAATGAACATTGTTTTTTCTTTTGTGTATCATTTGGGAGGTAAATGTTTCATTAATGGCTTTGGCAAATTTCATTTTAATTGCGATAAAGAGAAATTTTATAATCACAATTTTTTTTTCTGATTTTTCCTTATTTTTTGAAAACGGATTATATAAGAAGTTACTTTTAAAAACAAAAAAAGTGTAAAGAATAATTTTAATATCTTTGATGGATTTGCGAACTAGTAAATAATATTCTCTGCAAATGCAACCACTTGCTTGAAGTCATTCGTCGTTGAGATTTCTGATACTTAGCAGATTCTGGCAAAATACTTAGCAGATTCATCTATCCACGAGGGGATCTTGTTAAACGGCATTCGTTTATAGATTCGTTTTAAGATCATCGCAACCTCAGGTATAACGTGTTTTTAAGTTTGTGTAATACTTTCCATTTTCTTTCCATTAGGAACCTTCAGCTGACATATTTACTGTCCCCGTTTAGTTTATAAGATGATAAAGTAACTTTAGGTTCGTCATTGCTTGTCTGATTCCAAACAAGTTCCTTCAATTTGGAAGTGACATGGCTTACGGCACGGAATGCTAAGTACCAGGACGTAATTATATTAATTTAATTAGTAAAGTTGAAAAAAAGCATTTTAAAACATTTATTCTAAGGTGAAAAACAAACTTACTTCTACAGTGCGGTGGACTGTCAGACCAACTGCCATTTGATAAGCAAGCAATTCGCCTTGGTCCTAATCTTTGTTTATCTCTGTCTTTACAAGAAAATAGGGCATAATTTGTATAACGAATTGCTAGATCATCATCTTTAAATCTTGGACACTTTTAATTAAATCTGAAAAAAAATACACATGATTCGTGGGTAATATTTTTTTTTCTATGAGAAATTTTTCTGTCTTATTTGAAATCTAATTAAATCAAATAATACCTTATTGAGAGGTGGCCTTTGTCTCTATAAAAAAAAAAAAATTATAAACTAACAAATATTTTATTATTATTTTTAGACACTGCTTATTTAATACACATAATAGGACCAATAAAATTAATTATGTGAGGCAATGAATTATCCATCATTTACAAGTTCACACAACCTATATATACACTTTTCTTTTTTTTTACTTCCATGGATTAATAATATGTTATTTCTACGTACCCCTTCGTAGAGACTGGAAGATATGAATATTACCTGGGAATCACTGCTCTAGATGACGAAACTTCCTAGCTGTGTCCTTCTGAATTCAGGCAAAAACAGAACATGAATGGCGACTCCCTTCGAGGTGATTGTAACCGTTCCTGCGCCCTTATGGCTATGTGTGTACATAATATCATTATCGTTGCCTTTATATCAGATGTTAACAAAATATCAGCACCGATAATAGCAAAACAGTAGTTGATCCATTAAAGAGAAGAAATATATCTTCCACAAGAATGTTCCATATTCTTGAAAGCTCAAGAAATTACACTAACTGGGAAACTTTTTCATAATCAAAGTAAAATAATACATTAAAGTGGAAACAATTCTCTTACGAAATAAGAATTTTTTTTCTAAATGCAGTTGGCAAAACACTTTGACATTTCTTGTCTTGGATGCCTAAGGCAAGCGTAATTGATATGCAGTTACCACCTTCAGCCACCCAGGGCGCGTAACTCTTGTGGTGATAAGCCACGGACGCGGAGCAATGCCCCCGCACATTTTCATGATCATATTAGACAGGGACTCACGTTTTAAAAAGGATTTATTGAACTGGCAAATATCCAAGAAATTGGACTGAACTGAACCTAGAATGAGAGTCGAGCAGGTAAAATGTGTGGGGAGTTTTGGTTGTCCCCTGTAATGCCATCAAAAGATTCAGTTTAAATTAGAAAGTAACAATAAAAATATTTTTCTGAAATTCAATATGTGTTGATTTTATCCCTCTAAAACAGAGATGCAAGCATACTTCTAACTGAAATTCGCATCATATTTCTTAATAAAAAGAAAATAAAAAACAAAGTAGACATTCTGATTTATTGATTTCATAATATTTTTAAAGAATGACCATATATTATATACAAGCTGCCACTACGAAGCTAATAAAATACTTGCTTTAAAAAGATGAAAAGTTCTAAGTTCCAAAATTTAGTAAAATGACTTATCTTGGAATAATGCCAATTATTTTATGCTTTCTTCAAAAAACAAATTTGTACTGGTATAATAATTTAATAAAAAAATCAATATTACAACTCTTTATAATATTGTGCCAATAGTGTTTTATTCTTTGGCTGTGTTTATACATAAAAATTACCATATGAATAGAGTTAGAGAAAAAAAAATTAAAATTAATTTTTAATAAATAGTACTTAAAATAATATAATTATAAAATAATAAAGTGAATTTTTCAAATATATATAATTACATTACTTATCCAAAAATTATTATTAGAAGTAGTATTTAACATTTTGAAAGTATGCTACTTAAAAATAATGTAATTTTAACTCAAATAAATGGCACAATCTCATTGATATGCTAAAATAGATTGTGCAATTAGGAACTCACAGCAATTGTCTTTTTATTGCTTTTGAATTAGCGTGAAATGTCCCGCATACAAGTAGTTCATCGTATAAATAACTTATTTCTGCTCAAAATCAAAGATATTATATTCAAAATTCCGAAAATTTTTAACTCAAGCTTAAAAATTAAACTATTATCAACTCTACAAATCATATTGCTTCCACATGAAATACACTTAAAATGAGAAGTATTATATCATGTTAGAGTTTCATACTTATTATCTGAAAGGAAAACAAAACTTTCTAATCCTAGTTCGGCTGACAATGAAAATAACTATGCGTAAAGATCTCTTGTTAAAAGAGAAATATTATTTACCTTATTTAATTTAATCAATTGCATGATTTTATTCCTGCCGATAATAATTAATAAGTCCCATATATTAGTTTCTTACCAAAATAATAAAATATAGAAATATAAATTAATCCTTATTCAAAGGTTTAAAATAATTAGTTATTAATTTCCTTATTTAAACCACACAATCTAGGAATTGGCGGACATTAACATGGAATCTATCTTAAGTGGGTAAATTTGGACTTAAAACAAAATGAAATTTTACAATTTATTTTTAGTTTAACTATATTTTTCTTATATTTTAAATCACTTTGCTAATTACTGTTATCTCCAGTTAATTTGATAGCTTATCATTATTATTTGCATTTGCTCACGCTGCCCACACCAAATAAATAAATACAGTCAGAAGCACAGCCTGAAAAGCATACATCAAAGATATTTTAAGGACGCTAACAATTCCAGAAGGATGCTTTTGTATAGTATTTAATAATTATATCTTCAAATCATTTATTCATTTAATGGTAATTTAAATGAAAGCGGAATGTTTTATGGAGTTACATAAGTGTATTCATGTTATAGCATTCTATTATGCGTTTTAAAGTGATGAATGGGGAAAAATATTCTAGATTTTTTTTTTTCATTTCTATATGATATATAATGATGTGCATTTTTTTATTTATAAATAAATTATAGAAGACACTAATCAAGCATTTAAATGATATTAAAATCCACATTTTTAATAACCCCGTATATTTAAGAAATGATTAAAACTAACAATTTCATTTAGTAAAATTTTATAAGTTCATTCATATAAAAACAAATATATAATATTTCAACTTATCGACTATGTAATTTCTTCCGTACTACACCATATAATTTTAAATGCTTACCTGATTATTTTCTATTTTATTGAATTATATCAATTTTGTTTTTTTTTTCAATATCAACATACATATTTTTATGATTTATTATATAAATTCTGAATACTTTAAAAGGCCATCCGCTATGTTTTAATCTTTTAATACAATAAAAGAGACTGTTCGCGTTTTATTAATTTTTTCCTTTAATAAAAAAAGTCCAAAATCCTCTTTATCTCTGATCCAGACATCGTGCAACAAGGGAGAAAAAATCTCGTGTTAAAGGCCATTTTTCATTCATTAGATTCACGAATATTCGGTTACGTAAATAGGACATTTTATGAGAGATTCTAGACAGTAAATAACGCAATTTTATTTTTCAACAAGCCACGCAACAAAACTCGGAGATTGGGTATCTTGTTATTCGATGTAAGAAGATTTCTATCAATATACCTGATCACAACAATTGCCTGATATATTACCTTTTCTATCAATATACCTTATAAGCCAACTTTTCTTTGTGTAATACACAATATAATTTTAAATGCTTACTAGAATATCTTGTGTTTAATTCAATGATATCATTGTTTTTTCAATATATGCATACATATTTTATGATTTTTACATACATTCTGAATAGTTTAAACTTAATGAGGAATCTCCTTATATTAAGAATTCTTTCAATATACCTGACCATAAAAATTTAAACGCATTTTTTTATACATTTAAATCAACTGTACAACAAAAGGAAGAACATATTTAACCTTCACCACTCGTAGCGAGATACTGTGCTTTTTACAGAAATTTCATGTAAATATTCTAATAAGGAATTTATATGTTGCTTCGATCACAATTTTCAACGTTTTTTATCTCTAAACAATTAAATTAAATAGCAGATAAAACTTTAAAGTATTTTAAATTATAGTAACAGACTTTGAATGGACTTTAAAAAAATGGAAATATTATTGCTTATTAATTCATTCGTACCAATTATGAGAAAAAAACCAAATCTAATTGGATCAGATTTCAATCCTGATTCAAAACATAATTTTATGCTCAACATAGATTTAAGTACAATACTGAAAAGGCAGTTTTTTTTTTTTACTTAAAAAGCCATCCGCTACACTTTAATCTTTTAATACAATAAAAATACAGTTCATTTTATTAATTTTTTCCTTTAAAAAAAAAAGTCCAAAATCCTTTTTATCTCTTGATCCAGACATCGTGCAGAAAAAAATCTCATGTTAAAGGCCATTTTCATTCATTAGATTCACGAATATTCGGTTACGTAAATAGGACATTTTATGAGAGATTCTAGGCAGTAAATAACGCAATTTTCTTTTTTTAACAAGCCACGCAACGAGCTTTAGAACATTCTTCATATGTCTGCAACAAAACTCGGAGATTGGGTCTCTTGTTATTCTAATTAAGTAAACAATGAAAAAGGAAGGGAACCAGGAAAACGTACAACAACAACAACGCTTAAAAAGATCATTAAAAAGCAACGAAAACTGTTGCACGCATTTTCTGATTAATGGTGAAAGAACGGCGTAATGAATTATGCTGGAACGTTTAATCGAAAGAAAATTAAAATCCGCCAGAGATGAGCATTAGCGAGTACTGAAAAGCAGTCGAGTTGAGGTGTTGCGCTAGAAATCGTTCTGATTTATTAAAAGCAACTCCATGTAAAGCAAAGACTTGGAACATTGTCTTCGGAAAATGTTCTAATGTACAAACTGGGTTCTGCAAAAGTCATTTTCTTTGAGTTCAAATATATATTAAAAAGATATGTCCTTTGGGAACAAAAAATCTTTTTGAATGCGATTCCTGAAGAACAAAGTTCGACGCATTCTTTATGAAGACGTGGGGAAAAAATATGTGGTACATTAATTAAGAATTCCAATTTAGTTCTGATGAAAAAAATTTCATCAAAAATGTAGCGGAAAATAAATTCCATTAATTTTACCTAAACAATGCATTACTTTGTGTGTTAAGAAAATGACGCTCTTTCAACTAAGTTAATTTTTCACGAGGTTAAATTGAAGCAAGAAATTATATTTATTACATTGTTGAAGCATTGTTGTTTATTGAGTTTTGAAAAATTAGAAAAGTGCCAATTTATTGATATTGTTGGAATGTTTTCTTACCATATTTAATAAAAATAAAATAAATTTTATATTTAATAAATAAGGTTTTTTTAATATCTTAATTTATTTCAGAATTATCAAGGTTTCAATTTATAGTTGAAGCTTTTGGATATAAGAACATTCGTATTAAAAAGTTACTTACTTTTTTATACTTTTAAATGCATATCGAACTCGTAAGCATCTTAGAACTGATTCTAAACTGAAGATTCTTTATGCATCTAAGTTCTTTGGTATAATATATCCATGTATTTAAAGGAAATATTATTAAAACGGTTGAATATATCTATACGATAATATGTTCAATTTTTAAATTGTAGCCAAATACTTATGGGTTTATTTATCTTATGAAGCATTATTATAAACAAGTAATATAAAAAAATAAATATTAATCCTTTATAAATAATTTTCAATCATTTTTTTAAAGTTTATCTGGCGCCATCTATTGGTAGATATGTGCAACTTAAATCTAAAAAAACTAAAATTAATTAATTAAATTTAATTACTGAAATAATATTTGGAAAAACTGTATTAACATCAAGTGTCATCCACTACAAGTTCAAAAAAATTGTTTTGAACTTGAGTGGATGAATAAAAGTATTTTATTAATGATTGAAAATTTGAACAAGATATATAGGGGAGAGTGTGAGCTAATAGAAGGAATTGAAAAAAAAAGCAATTTAATTGACTGAGTAAAAAATTTATTTTTCTAATTTATTTTTTAATATAATAATAATGAATTCTTCCTCAAATTTTCTTAAGAACTGATAACTATGAAATATTCAAATTTTATAAATATTCAATATTGCTATTATCATGAAACGTTTCGAAAACTCTTTATACCGTTATATAACTTTTTTTCTGTCGATTTGAAAGATTTACCGTAGATACTTTTACATTCTATACAATTTTATAATTAAATACTTCAAACGCTATGAATGCTTCTTTTTCATGAGCTATTAATAAATAATAAAATATTTAATGCTCAGCTGTAAGACAATTAGCGTGAAACTTTCAAAACAAGGAGCAAATTGCTACAGAATGCACCAGACACTGTTTTTAGTCTTTTATCAGCTAGTAATCTTTTCGATTTTTATAGTTCATACTTACTTTTAATATAATTATTTCATTCTAATAGATAATAGATAATATATTAACTTATAACAAAGATTAAATTAATTAATAACTGCAATTTATTAAGGTGTTAAGTAAGCATCTTAGTTGTTAAATATTTCCAGGAGGTATTGTAATATTTCACCATAATACTAAATGCCTATTTATTTGAATTATGGGACATTTCATATATTTTGATAATATTTACTTTAATCAAAATGCGGATAATATTTAAGTCCCATTTCTATAATGTATGAATAATGAAGTTTTCTTACATACTCTATGTGAGGTACAGAAAGCATTATAATTTTTTTAATATAATAATATTGCTCGAATACAAAATATATGCTACTAAAATAAAATGTTACAAAAATGTTCAAACAAGAACAATGCTACTTAAACTATTATAAATTTGAAACTGGATATATTTTTACACACATTTAATGCTGTATAGAATATCAAAAGTACATCATTGAACATTTGCAATGCAAGTCATTTTGTCTTACATCATTTATATACTAAGAAGGAAATTATATTAATAAATATATAGGCTTAGTAAAAGGTGGTGTCTCAATATTGTCTAGAAACCAATGCTGCTCTAACTTCTTTTAAATCAAGTAAAAATAAATACATTTATTGTACCATTATATTAATATTGCTTCGTTAGTTTTCATGGCAATATAAAGAATTTCATTTTGTAAACTGCAGAAGAAAACAATTATATTTCGCTACTTAAATTTAAAGCAAATTTTGAAATTTATTGTATATCATTTTATATTAACTATTTGAACAAGAACAATTATAAATCAAGTTATTTTCTTTAAAACTATCACAAAAAAATTTGCATTGAACGAAAAAAAATAATTAATCAATATTTTAGAAATTATTTTAGTAACTTTTGCATTTGCATTTAAAAATATTATAATTCCTTTCAGCACTTAACATTACAGTTGTTTTAAAAACATTGCTTTTTAATGAAAATATTACAAAAAAGTTTTAATCATAAAATGGAAATAAAATCCCAGTAAAATCTTAAGTTTTTTTTCTGAAGTATGAACTTTATGAAATATATTTTTGCTTAAGATTAAGAAATGTAGTAATAATAACAATAATAATTAAAAAAGCAATTTTAATGAAAAACTTTGGAATGATTAGATACTTCTGAAATCTTTGATCAAAGATAAAACCAATAGTCATTAAAAAATCTTCTGATTACTTTCGTTAATTTTTTTCTCTGTTTGAAAATATTGTACTTTGAGTAGAATAATTATTATTGAGAATATTTTTAAAGAAACAAAACAAATTATGAAAATCGAGAATGATTTTTCTTCTTAAAAAGCACCATTTATTTAAATGAAAATGAAAATGCCTTTACCTCTGCCCTTAACGTGAAAGTTCTTAGCTTACTAGACTAAATTAAAACAAGTTTTTAAGATAAAGTAATTATGTTTATGTACATAATTATTTGCATTCTGAAAAATAAATTTTTAAAAGTTAGATAGTTTCTTTTATATGGTTCTGAATGTGAGGGAAAATGTATCTGTATTTTAGTTTATTAAAAAGATTTTTTTGAAAATGAAAAGGTAAAACAGAATTCAGAAAGACCTTTTATTTTGAAAAAAAATATATGAAGGTGTGGTTATTGATTGCTGGGCTTGCTGACCTAGGATCATTTGCGGCTGGAATGCTAGTGATATAATATATCCAGGATTACCTACAATGCACCAATTAGGGTTCATTACATCACACTCACATTTTTCTACCACAATTTTAAATGAACATATTTAGCTGTTTGTCCCATTTTCCCTCATTTATCTGTTTGAACCCATACTCACAAAACCTCCCAGCTTCTTGATTTATATGTTCATTTCCAGGTATAGACACAAGAGTTTTCAATCAGACTTCAGATTCTGAACCTGTTTAGGTAACCAATGGACTATCTATGAGACTACTCCCATCCATTATTATATGCAAATGATCAAATTTTAATTGTCTATTCTCTCCATAAGTCAATAAGTTTTCTTAAGCTACTTAAGAATTTTATTTTATGGTAAAACATGTTTTAAGGTTTTCCTGAGTATTTTTAAGGTAAGACATGTTTTAAGGTTTTCTTAAGTACGTTTTTATGGTAAAACAGATTTTAAGGTTTTCTTAAGTATTTTTTAAAGATAAAACAGTTTTTTTCTTAATTACTTTTTAAAGGTAAAACAGGTTTTAAGGTTTTTCTTAAGAACTTTCTAAAGGTAAAACAGGTTTAAAGGTTTTCTTAAGTACTTTTTAAGGTACTTTTTAAGGTACAAAAAGTATTTTTGATAATTATTAATATTTTACTTAATTATAAATTTATTTTTGCTTTTTTTTATGCAGATGATTTGGTATTTTAATAAAATTTTTCAAAGTTTTGAACACTTTTATAAGCATCGGTAGCATTCAAATTTGGCACATCTCAAAAATCTCACATTTTTTTTTTTTTTTTTTGAAGATGAAAAATACTTCTATTCTGATCCTTCATGAGAAAGTTTATGGGGCCATGGACTAAAAGATCGTAGTTATGCGAATCACACAGCCCAACATTCTATTTGCCAAAGTGCGATGTCGGTGACACGGCAGATTTTCTGCGAGTCCGATGTCTGAATGCCAGCTAGGCGAGATTTCCATTTTTTCCGTTTGAGAAACGGCAGGTGGTGGCTTAGCAGCGCGAATTCTGCATCGTCTAGACTTGACAAAATCGAGATCATATCTTATCGTCAGTAAAATCCCGCTTTTTGAGTGCGAGCGACGCTTTAATAGAAGAGACTTAATAATTTGAAAGCGGCGAAATTTCCAAGTATGCTGATGAGCACAGGTCTGCCATTTCGCGGCACTTTTATCCAGTAATAGTCAAATATTCGCTTTAATTTAAATATTTATTTATTTTGATAACGTGTTTGCAAAATCTGGCATGGAATAACTTGTAAGGCATTTGGTGAGATCAAGTTCAACCTTTTATTTCATTAAAAACTGAATAAATTGAAATATGTATATGGCGTTTTGCATAATTAGAAGTAATCCTGAAATAAAAATATAATGTTAAACCTTACATGTTTACATAGTCGAACATTTGCTCTAATTTAAATATTTATTTATTTCGTTAAGGTATTTGCAAAACCTGTATGGAATAACTTGTAAGGCGTTTTGGTAAGATCAAGCAAACCTTTTATGTCACTAAAAGCTGAATAAAGTGAAATACATATTGAATTATGGCGTTTTGCATAGTTTGAAGTAATCATGAAATGAAATAATGTTAGGCCTTATAAGTTTACATTTTAAGAGTACAAATTAAATGACTATTAGAGCAAAATAATCATTCATATTTTAAATATTATTATTTTTATTTTTCCTTGAATTTAATGATTTTTTATCAATATTAAAATTATTATCGTATCTAATTTAAATGAATAATTTTCATTGATGACTGAATAATATTTCATCTGAAAATCTTTCACTCATGATTAATTATTTGTATTAATTCACTGATGACTGAATAATATTGCAAATGAAAATGATGATTAATATTGATGATGACACTGATGATTAATATTGCATTTGAGTTGGATACATTTCAATGATGGTTATTGGGTAAAATTCATAAACGAAATTGTGCTATTGTGAACATTTCAAAAATCGCTGGAATCAGTTTTAGCGTCTCACAAAGCCAAGCGTAACTCAAAAATATAATGTTATGTCTCACATGATTACATTTTAAATGTACACTTTAATTTAATATATATATATAGAGAATAATCATTCATATTCTAAAAATTATTATTTTTTAATTTTCTTCGCATTTAATAATTTTTGCACAATTTGCCATTGTATCTAATTTAACTGAATAATTTTTACTGATGACTGAATAATATTTTATCCGAAAATCGTTCACTAATGATTAATAATTGTATTTGAGTATTAATAATTGTATTTTCACTCTTGACTGAATAGTATTTCAACCGAAAGTCTTTCACTGATAATTAATATTTGTATTTGAGTTGGATACATTTCACTGATGGTTATTGGGTAAAATTCATAAGCGAAAATGTGTTACGAGATTCTAATATAAAATGTATTATAGGTAAAATATTCAAATACATGTCCCCCATAAATATAATGTTATTCTTACATGCTGACATTTGAAATGTTAAGTTAAATAAATATATACGGAATAATCATTCATATACTAAAAATTATTATTTTTAATTTGTTATGCATTTAATAATTTTATCATTATTACAAATCAGTACAATTAGAGTTTAATTGAGATTAAAAAATAAAAAAAATGTATTTATAACAAAGAAAAAAATATATGTACTCATTAATCTTTATTAAAATAACTTAAACTTTTATAATTTTAAATTTTTTATAAAAATTTGAATATTAGAATTAATTAGGAAAGAATTTTGCTGAAGCACAGAATTAAATATAAAAGCAACTTTAATTAAGAACAATAGAAATCAAATGAAAAATCTGCATTGGTAAAATAATAATTAAACTTTAATAAAAAAATAAAGATTCGGAAAAAAAAATGTGGCCAATTTTTAAAAATAATATAGTATACACTCAGTTAAAAACATTAGAAGTATGAAGTTGAAGTTGCAATATTGTCCTATTTTCAAATTAATCATTTATTCCAATAAATTAATTTTTTTTTATTACTGAAATGTTTTTTTAAATAGTATTATTTAGATAAAAAAACAAAACTTATTACTCATATAAAAATATCATATATAATTTAAAAATAATATTATGATAGTAAATATGTAAATTGAAAATACAACAATTTCTTTTGTAGAAATGGATAATTTTTAATTTATAGGATTGTCTCTTTTTATTAATGTTTTCATTCTCAGCAACTAAATGAACTTCTATATCCAATTTCCATAGCCCTTCCATAAAACTATATTTCTTTATTTTTGTCACAATAAATAATGAATTTTTTTTAATCTCTATTTTGAATCTCTTTTCATTTTGAAAACTGCTTTATAACTTTAAAATATTCTGAATAAATATTCAATGTTGCTATTATCATGAAACTTTTTAACTCTTTAACCAATATATAACTTTTTTTCCATCGCTTTATAAACTGCTATTAATTTTTAAATTTATTACTTTTGTGTTTCGCGGAGCTATTAGTAAAGAATAGAACTATTTAACGCTCAGCTATATTTTATTTCAAAACAACCAGCAAAATATTCAACACCAGACACTATGTTTAGTCTGTTTATCATTATCTTTTGATTTTTAAGTGCATACTTTTTTGGATATAATTATTTCTTCTCATAGATAAGAAAATGACCTGACGTTAACTTATGTTAAGTAAGCATCTTTTGTCTTCATTAGAATATTAAATGATTTACATGAATTATGCGATAGTTCTTGTATTTTGATATATTCCCAGTATACATATAATTTTAAATTAATAATAAGGTTTCTTATGCGAGATAAAGCATTACATGGAAATGATGATTCTGGATTTTGCAATTGTTTTCATATGAAATAAATAAATTTTGGCTGTTCTGATTTTTACAGAATGTACTAACAGCTTTGTGTTTCGCGGAGTAAAGAATAGAACTATTTAACGCTCAGCTATAAGGCAATTAGCGGGCAACTTTCAAAACAACCAGCAAAATATTCAACACCAGACACTATGTTTAGTCCGTTTAATAGCCTATTATCTTTTGATTTTTACAGTGCATACTTATTTTGGATATAATTATTTCTTCTCATAGATAAGAAAATGACCTAACATTAACAAGTGTTAAGTAAGCATCTTAGTTGTGAAACTTTCCCAGAAAGGTTTGTAATACTTCATTAGAATATTAAAAGACTATATATATGAATTATGTGATAGTTCATGTATTTTGATAATATTCACAGTAATTAAAATGCATATAATATTTAAGTCATAGTTAATAATAAGGTTTCTTATGAGAGATAAAGAAAACATTGCATGAAAATAATGATTCTGGATTTTGGCAATTGTTTTCATGTGAAATAAATACATTTTGGCTGTTACTTAGATTGTTAGAATGTACGAAAACATTATAGTAAATTAGCTGAAAATGAATTTATGTTGCATTTTGCAATAATCTTAATGTTAAGCATTAGTTTTAGTAAAATTTAAAAAAACTGTAAATTGTAAATTAAAATTGTAATTAAATACATAATAAAAAGTAAATTAAATACATAATAATTTATCTTAATTTACCATTAGTAAATAAATACATACATTTATTAAATTATTAATTTAGATTAATTCTAAAATTTAATTTGAAAAATAAAAAGTATAATTACTTCAATATCTTATTGTTTATTTTAGTACTATACTCTAAGTTATGAATCTACACCATCTCATCTCTTCCTTTTGGGGTTGGGGGTTATTTATGGAATTTTAAATTTAAAAGAACACACTATGAAAACTGGATTTTGCATCCTTATTTTTCTGATTTTGTATACTTTAACTTAGTATAATAAATGGGGATGTATTTTACTATTATAATTACTTATAATACAAGTTATATTTGAATCTCGTAAGTTTACTCGCAGTTTAGTTAATAAATTTTATCCAATAACCATCAGGGAAATATATCCAACTCAAATGCAATTATTCATTATCAATGAAAGGTTTCAAGTTAAAATGTTATTGTTATCACATAATATACAATTATTAATACTCAAATACAATTATTAACAATCAGTGAAAGGTTTTCAGTTAAAATATTATTCACCCATCAGTGAAAGTTATTCAATTAAAATATATACAATATTTACTCATGAGTTTGGAGAGCAAGCAAAATTATATTGCCATTAATCTATTGTAAATACCATTGATGAGACAATATAAATCTTTCAAAAAATTGTACCAATTCTTCATCCCCTTTGACAATAGTTATAACGTAACTCTAATAAATGAATTCCCATAAAAATACTCAAATTGTTTTTAATTTTTTTTAATTCTCAGCAATATACATACCATTGCAACGCAAAAAAAAAAAATTTTTTAAATAAGACAAACAAATGATTCAAACAATAACTAAATAAAGATATTTTTTTTTATTTTCTGACGTACTATTATATGCCTACTATTGATTAGAATACTACGAGAAACATTTGTAAAGCGAAACTGATATTTCAGTTAAGATTAAATAAAATGTCAGTATTTTTTGCAATATAATATGAAATTGAAGATATTTATGTATTTCAACAAAAATAAAAGTCATTTATGGATAGCTTAATTTTTTAAAGATTATAAAAAAAAATTTTAATTACTTTTATTGATGGGGAAAAAAACTAATTAATTCTTCCTTACCTGGCTCTAGCCATAAATTGAGAACAGAAAATTCATACCTGAAAAAAAAAAAAAAAGGAATATATTAATATAAATTCATATCTTTTAAAATGCTAGTAAATAAAAAATGAATCGAAATTCTAGAGAGCAATTTATACAATTTTTATTCTTCATAATTATTTTAAAGTAAGCTACATTAAAAACAATAATATTTATTAAAAAAAAACTGAAATTTCACCAAAACCTTTAGAATAAAACGATACATTATTTACTAAGTATTTAAAAAAAAAAATTTATATTTTTAATGCACGCCATCTTTTTTAAGTAATGATTTAAAAATTAGAATAGAGCTTAGTTAAAATATAAGAACTTAATTCAGTATTTCTTTATTGAAAAAACTTAGTAAAGGACTTTATTTTTCAAAAAAATAAAATTTTGAAATTATTTTTAATTAATCAAATTTAATTTTAAGGATGTTGTTCTGTTTTACCTTAAGCAAACTAAGATTAAGAAATATATGAATATACATATATATATTAGAAAACAGCGTATGCGAAAAAAAATTAAAATCTACATTAATTATAAACAAATGTAATTTTTAAAAAAATATTCATTTTATTTGAATTTTATTCTTTAAATCAGGTATTTGTAAAAATTTCCCCTCGAGTATTAGTGTCAATTTTAGCAGAGTTAAAATGTTACAATTATTTAAATTAATTATTTATTATTTTTTTTATTATTTCACTTATTTTAAATTATCCTTTTTTCGTATCTGACATGTAAATTTCTTAAAAGTGCATTAATAGTTATTTTTCAAAGCGATACATTTTTATTTTAAATACTTCTTTTATTTTACAATATTTATCATTTCAATAAGAATTTTTTCAATTAGAAATTGTTAAATTGTCATGTAAAATTTTTTAAAGATTCAGTTAAAATTAAAATCAATAAAAGAAAAGACTCTATAAAATTTTATTATAACCCCATAGATTAATAAAAATTAAAAGGAAAATTTTTTAATCATTATTTTTAATTTAAATAGTTTAATAACTTTAAATTGCTTGAACATGTTTCAATTCGCTGATTATTTTAACTCCAATATTAATTAAATAATTAAAGGATTAAAATTTTAAATTATAAATTATCTTAAATTTTCAATTATTAAAAATTAATTTTTAATTTATAATAAAAAAAAAAAAAACAGTGAAAATTTATAAGTTTAAATAAAAATATATTTTATTATTTTTTTATTTGCAAGTTATCGTTATCATTTAAAATTATACTTAAAATTAACAAGCTACTTAAAATTAACTCTGTAAGAAATTATAAAAATATTTTAAATAATTTGAGTTAAATACAAAATTTCTGTATATAACATATAATTTATCATTTTGTTACGTTTCAGTAAAGTTTATTTTTATGCATATTATTTGAGTGATATTTTCTATAAAAAATTAAATATTTTTTATAGATAACCCCAACGGTATTTAATTACGTTCATATTGGTTTTAACAAAATAATGTACACTGTATATAAAGGCAAATTAGTTTTTATATATATATATATATATAAAGGAATACTATAAATTTATTCTTCAGAAACTATATTTTTTCAATAAATAATTTGTTTTATATTTTTATGTTTGTATGAATTTTATGTTTTATAATATTTTGTAAAGACAAACAGCGAACACATTTTTTTTGTAAAATATTCATTTGCAGGAAAAATTACACAATAATTGTTATCATAAAAACTCCCCAACATTTTCAAAAGAGTTATTTACTTAAAGAAAATACAGCTAAACGAGCGCTTTTGAATCGAATTATTTTTTATCTTAATTATTTGAATGATAATATCTTAAAAAAATATGTTTACATATTACACCCACGGTATTTAATTACATCCACATTATTTTTAATAATATAATAAAATTATGAACAATGCATATAAAGGACAAATTTATTTATATATAATAGTATAAATTTCTAAAGAATAAACTACTTATTTATTGAATAAATAATTAGTTTATGTTTATTTTTGTATTAATTTTTATGTTTCATAATATTTCGTACAGACAAACAGCTGAAACATTTTTTATTGTAAAATATTCATTTTCATGAAAAAGAGCACAAAAATTCCCATCATAAAAAGCTGTAAAAAAATCTCAACATTTTCATTGATATACACATTTCTTAAAAGCACATTAATAGTTATTTGTCAAGTTGATAAATTTGTGTTTTAAAATCTTTTTTTTACTTTACAATATTCAATACTTCAATAAGATATTTTTCCCAATCAGAGAGTGTTCAATTTATCATGTAAAATTCTTTAAAAATTTATTTAAAATTAAAATCAATAAAAGAAAATTATTCTCTAAAATGTTAAAAATGTTCTCTAAATGTTAATGTTAATAAAAAAAATTTTTTTTTTAAACATTTATTTTCAGTAACATTATAATAATTAAATCTTTTTGAGCATGTTTCAATTTACTAATAATTCTAAATCCAATTTCAATTTTAATACAAAATGAGGACCAAAAATAAGAGAAAATTAAAAATTTAATTAAAAAATATATATTATGGACGCTCAAGTTATCGTTCAGCAAATTGATATTTTTATCCTTTTTATTGAATGATATTTCCTTCAAATAATAAGGATAAAAAATATTTTGCTTATTACATCCACGGCATTTAATTTATTATTTTTAGCAAAATAATAAAGTAAATGTACACTGTATATAAAGGATTATAAGGGATATATAAATGATTTATAGTGTATATAAAGGATTTATATATAAAGGTATATTATAAACTTCAAAAGAATAAACTACTTATCCATTGATAAACAATTAAAACAATTAATTTTATGTTCATGTTTGTATGAATTTTTATGTTCCATAAAAATTCATACAAACAGCTGAGTATTCATACAAACAGCTATTCATTCCAGCTGAAATAATTTTATTGTAAAATATTCATTTTCATGTAAAAGTACACAAAGCATTCCATCATAAATAAAAACTGTAAAAAAAAAAAAAAAAAAAACCCAACATTTACAAAAAGAGATATTTATTTATAGAAATGCAGCTGAACAAGCGCTTTTGAATCTAATTATTTTTTTTATCCTTATTATTTGAAAGATAATGTCTTAAAAATATGTTTTACAGATAACACCTACAGTATTTAATTACACCCATCTTATTTTTAACAAAATAATAAAATAATGTGGATAATGGATTTTTATGTATCATAACATTTTGTAAAGACAAATAGCTGAGATATTTTTTTTGTAAAATATTCATTTCCACCAAAAAGTACAGAAAATTCCATCATAAAAACCCAACATTTTCAAAAAGAGTTATTTATTTAAAGAAAATACAGCCTAAACGAGCGCTTTTAAATCGAATCAAAAGGCAAAAGCGCAATGAAGAACTTTCAGTCAGTCACTCGGGAAGTCTAACATTTCCCGTAGAAACCGGTGAGTCTCTCTCTTTAGAATTCGAAAGAATGCACCAACTCTATTCCATGAAAGGCCCCCAGTCCCTTTATCTCGAAAGTATTCCATTTTGGGCTTTTTCATAAATTAAGATCAAAGAGTCCCGGTAAAAGTGGAGTTTCATACAATTCCCGTTTACAGCTTAAATGTCGTGTGGTGGGTGGGAAAATCTTGGAAAATCCCCGATGCGGAATCTTGAAACAGATCAGATCTGCCGCTAAACCCAAACCAGCATTGAGGACGACTTTAACGTGCGGTTTAATTAGACATTACGGTTCACACGCCGAAATGCTTTAAATGTTTGAGATTGTGTTGGCAGCAACAGAGTTGGATATTATTTAGTAGTTTCAGGAGCATTTCAGCGTGAAGTTGCATTTAAATAATTGTCTTCTGTTTGGCGAACTTATTAGAACAAGGACTCCGTTATGAATAACGATGAGATGTTGGCGACAAGCCAAGGCGAGAGTCTTGTCGTTCCCCTCTGTCTAATAGATGTCGTTGCCGCTATTCCATTGTGAACACAATGGACACACAATTCAACAAAAGGAAATCTAGAGTAAAAATAAAATATTACTCTGTGTAAGAATATTCACGGTAGGCAGTGAAATATGAGAGCTGAAATACAATGCTCACACTAGACGAGCTGCCGTCCGATGAATTGGCGCCATTTTTTTTTTTTTTTTGTTCTTTTTATTCTTCTTCTTCGCTTTGTCGTTTGGCGACATCTCAGTTATCGGTCCATGCGTTTCCAAAATATCTGAACGAAACGAACGCGCAACTTTCCAAACTGTGCGAAGAAGAAAAAAGAAAAAAAAGTAGTAAAGGAAAAGTAGTTTGTCACGTGGAAGGGAATCAGATACCGAATGAAAGATCGGCGTGCGCCACCATGTTAAATGACGGCCATTTGCGAATTTCCAGAGAATGGGGAACTGCACTTTTCGGAGTAATATATTCCATACATAGTTTTTCCCCTCAAAATCGAAAAGACTCTTCAGACAGTAGAGTGTAATTCAAAAAAAAATGTCTTAACTTGTAGATGTTGTAAAAGAAGGCTTTCGTGATGTATGTGATTTTCAACCTCATTAATTTAAGCCCCGCTGCTGGATATACAAAGGAGACAATGTTCTTTCTGTGTGTCATGCAACTTCATGAATATATTGTTGCCGTCATGTTTGTTCCTGTTATTGCCTTTTTTTCCATGCACGTTACAAATGAGATTGAGGCATTCTTTGTCAGGCGCGTATCGTATGTTGTTTGAAATATTTGACAAACAGAGTTCATACATACCAAGCACTATTTTTATGATTTCCAATAAATGGCTTTTGTCCTTTGCATATTGTAGGCAAAGAAATGGATGCTTTTATTAAAAAAAAAAATATATTATTAATCCATGCTCCTTTATGCATATAAATTTGCAACAGAGAAAAATCTATTGTGAAAATAGTTAATAATGTATGGATATTATCGTATAGTTGCATCGCACATTATTTATAAATGATATTTTATACGCTTTTTATATTTATTTATTCCAGAGATAGGTTCAATTACTTTAATTAATCTTTATTATCTAGTAAATAACAACTCTTACAAAAGTAGGTGAAGTTCTTTTAATAATTAACTTTTTTTCTCATGTTTTCCAATTGCATATATTATTAAGGAAAAATGAATATACATATATATTTAACTATGTTTTATATATAATTAAGATATAAACTTTTTTTCATCAAAAAGAAAAGATGAAGATAGACCCAATTTGATTGAAAATTGAATATTTTATGAACTGAGTCTTAAATCTGTTAATTCAATTTATCTTCTCCCTTTCTTTTTAATAATATGATTATAAACATTTGCATTTCTGTACCATTTAAATAATTGAACATAATCATTAATATTGCTTGTAGATCTGCTGCTTAATTTTGTACAGATGGTAATTCGGTGCTAGCTGTAAATATAATCGGATTTTTATTTTATTTTATAAATAGGAAAATAAATTTTCATTAATCGTAAATAGCTAAAATAAAATTTATATACATTTAATTTAAAATTAAAAAATATATATTAAATTTTTATACTGTAATTTCAGTAAAATGCCTTTTAAATTGAGACAAACCAGCTTTTGGTCACAAAAGTAAAATATTTCTTAAGAATTTAATGTGATTCAGAAACTTTTCATTTAGACTTTGTAAAATGTTTTTGTACTATTTAAAGTACAGTTTTTTTGCAAAGACACTGACATGCATTTGCTTTTTATAAAAAGAAATAAAATTGTTTGCTGTTATAAAACTTCCATTTTATTTATGTATTTTGTTCTCTGACATTTCATTACTAATAATCTAGATAGTTGACATAAGTTAGTTAGATAGTTGACATAAGTTAGTTAGATAGTTGACATTTAATAAGGCTTCCAATCATCCAAACATTTTCATTGTTTTCTTCTTATGTATTTAGATTTATTCCCCATAAAAACATATATGATTAAACTCGATGATATTTTAAAATTAAGAATTCGTTTCTTTTGAAAATCAGTTATTTTATCTCCTTCAGCGATTACAATGTAATCACATTTTGTTACTCAAACAGAAGCCGTTTTGCAGTAGAAATTCTTCTTTCAACCATTTGTCAGTGAAAGTGTCAGGGATGTTTGAGATTTATTTTTCTTCCTAACTTTGATTGGCTAATTTTTTTTAATCTTTACAAGACAAAAAAATCTAATGCAAAAGTAATCCATTGAAAATTATATATTGCGAAAGTGTTTAAAAGTTGCTGTCACTCCAATAGCCAGCAACAAAAACTGAAAATAAATAAACTTTTAGCTTGATAGTTACTTTGCAAGGTCTCCAAAATTGCACCAGCACATTAACTGTCAGGTCGTTTTAATTTAGAACAGAAAATACGTAAATTTTCGCTGAGATGTAATTTCTCCGATAGTTACTACAGCGACCCGACCTACTTTAAGCCCGAACAACACGGCAGTCTATGCCTTGTTTTATTCACTGAACATGTTAAGACGGAAAAAAAAAAAACATACATTATATCACTAAAAGTTACTAAAAGTTGATACAGTTTACACGAAAGAAAAAGTACTCAATTTTATAAATTTTAAATTTGTGATACTCAGTGATATCTTTTTAATTGGTGCAACAGCTTCCATGGTGGGCCAAGACCATCTGCTTATTGGCAGATTATGAAGCAGAGGTTGCTTTCTTTTTTATAGTAGGGTTTTCGACCTTGCGCCCAATGTTCTACAGTCATGTTATACCAGGACCTACGTTTTAAAGTGGATTCCAAAACACTATAAACATCCATGGGACCGAAACCGACACCTGTGGCACCGAGTCAGAGCGCTGGTCACTCGGCCATCAGGTTCTATTGTTAACGTGACATAAATTATTTACGAATTTTAAGATTTTTGAAATTTGGTAAGTATATTTTGTAAGCTTTTTATATCAAAGATGGCTTTACTTACAAAGAATGAATATAATTTTTTTTTAAAAAGAGTTAGAGAAATACTACTCATTTTACTACTACACTGCACCTCATCACTGTTGCCCCTATATAGTTTGGGAATGCTGTGGATGAGAAGTCTGGCTGGACGCTGTAATGCTCTACAGTCATATGAGACCGGGACCTACAGCTTAAAGTGGATCCGTACCACTACAAACATCCATAGCCCCATCAGAATCGGAATTCGAAGCCTCCATCAAGCCTCCAGTGATATTTTATATTTGTAAACTTTTCGTACTGCTCTGTAATAAATTAAATTTTTATAAACATAGAAAAAATAAAGCTTATGCATATTATAATTATAAACCTCTATGTAAAAATTTATAAGAATTTTTTTTCTATTATCTAACATAGAAATTTTACTTAAACCCTTCTTTTTTTTTCCTGAACTCTGTAAATTCTTTTTTACTTCAACTCTGCTTCAGACATTTGAAATCAGTATCACGAAAATACATCAGATTAAATTTATTCCAGGTATCAATATGAAATCGATAATTAATTTTTTTCTGCAAAACACTCAAACACTCCCCCCCAAAAGTCTAATCCCATTAATACCCAGAAATCGTAGTCGGAAACAAGATTAAAAACTTCGAGACCATCCAAAAGACGGGTTTGCAAAATTTCTGGAGAGAGAAAGTGGCAACAAAAATTCGATCTGCGTTTTAATCTCTTAACTACCCTCTCTTCTAATGCTCCTTTTCCTGAGGCCCTCGTGCCCTAAAGATGGAAATTGATCACCTCTGAAGCGAAGTGAAGTGAGGAAAGAGGTCTTAACGAGCAGCTTAACATGAATCGCTCGGAAAAGTAGGCTTAAACGGCGACAACCAGGTACTTCAACCAGGTGCTAATCAGCTTAGGGAGTGAATATTGCCGGCGCTTTGTTCCTCTTACAAGCACCTCGCAAGGTTTTCCTCTCTGAAGTCCTCAATAGAATCTTCTAAGAAGAAATGGTCTGCGCTCGTTTTAAACAGAGGTGGAAAATGGAATGGTATGCATGGATTCTTTCGAAATTGAATTTCTCATTAAGGGTTCGAAATTATTTCCTTTTATTTATTTTTATTTTTTGTCTTCTTTGGTTCATTGGAGTATGGGATTGAGTTGCTTTTGCCCCCTCTGCTTTGAGGAAGGCAGCCATTTGTAAAATAAGGCACATCTGGATTTTCGATTTGTTGTTGGCGGTGAAAATGTAGAAAGGCTTTTTGAGAAAGAGTTTAATTTGTTGGTTTTTGCAGGTTTGAGCTAAGCGATTAATTTAGTACTTAATTTCTGGAATTAAGGCGATAAAGCAGCGGATTTTGTAGGTTGATTGTGAGGTTCGAAAGTTTTAAGTTAATCTATTGAGTAAGTTTTTATATTGCTTATTAAAACTTTATTAAACTAAAACTTCATCGTCTGAAATTCCTAATAGTTCCTTTTAAAAGAATGTTAAAGATTGATTATCTAATTTATTCATAAATTCTTGATAACGACTGGTTCATTGAAGTATGGGATTGAGTTGCTTTGCCTCTGCTTGGTGGAAAGCAGCCATTTGTAAAATAAGGCACATCTGGTTTTTCGATTTGTTATTGCGGGTGAAAAGATTTTTGAAAAAGAGTTTTATTTTTTGTAGCGGAGTTGGTTTTTACATGTTTGAACTAAGCGATTAATTTAGTAATTAATTTCTGGAATTAAGGCGATAAAGCAGTGGATTTTGTAGGTTGATTGTGAGGTTCAAAAGTTTGAAGAAGTTAATTTATTTAATAAGTTCTCTGCATTGCGTATTCAAACTTACTTGAAATGAAATCTTTTACTATCTGAAATTCCTAATAGTTCCTAATAAAATAATATTAAAATTTGCTTCTTAAAAATTAAAACTTGATTATCCATTGTATTTATTAATTCTTCATAGCAATTGCGAAAACATACTATGTAATTGTATAAACAGATAATAATTTAACAGCTTAATTGAGTTTTTGGAAGTTGAACGTGAGATTAAAAATTGAACTAGGTGCTAAGCTTATTATTACTGCTGCTTTGTTATTGTTTTTACAATTATCTCAAAGTTCTTTCCGATTAGTTTTAAGCAGATTTTCTACTCGGAAAAAGTCATCTACATCGGTATTATAAAGATGCGGAAAGTTGCACAGAAAGTTTGGTTTCATTTGAAATGAACTTATCATTAAGAAGGTGGAAAATATTATTATTTTGTTTTTATTTATTCATTGTTTCTTCTTTATTTCGTTAAAGTATTTGAATACTTTGTTTATCTTTCTTATAGCGAAAACATTTATAAAATTTCATGTCTTTCTTGCTCTTATCGTAAATTTCTCGTTCATTTACGGCATTCTGTTGCAAGAAGAAAAGGGAAAATTATTTTAGACTCTTATTTGAAAGTAGTTTCTGCTAGTTATGTTTAATGATTTTGTAAGTAATTAATTTTGGGTATTATAATAATTATATATGCTAATTCTAATGATAAAGCTTCGTATAATAAATTATTAGAAAATTTAAAAATTTTAGTAGTGCAGGAAGTTGCTAATATCGTTTACATTTTACTGATTAAAATTCCCATGATATTCCGAATTTCGAAAGTTTTTCTTTTATAAGGAATATAATTTCGTTTATGTAAACAAATTATTAAAATATAAATTTAACATTGTTGAAAATCTTGTTATTGAAGATTTCAATTTAATTCAGGATTTGAAAATTAATGCCTTTAATGAATAAAAACATTAATTTTCAAATTTTTGAATTAAGTTAAAATAAAACTAGTGATATTTTTATTAGTAAATCATAATTATTATTATTACCTTAATAAAATATGCAGAAAAACCAATGCAATAATGTAGATTACTAGTCTACTAACAGAATTTTTCCAACAAAATACATAAAATAATCTTTATTAAAACTAATTTATTTTAACTACAAAATTCGTATAATATATTGTACAAATAATCAGAATATTTAGTTGCATTCTCTTATTATTATTATTCTAAATATTTGATTAATATTAATAAGTAATTTAATCTCCAAAAATAGCTTTAATAATTCGATCCTAGTGAGTAATTAAAAGACATAGCAAATATAACATATCGGAAGGAAAATCATAAATATAATATTTTGTTTCAATGGAATACAATTTTTAAAAAAATTTATATATGTATCTTTTACAGCAAATGTCATTGCAATGATTTTCATGTATGTACATTTTAATTTATGGTGTATATATAGGATTTATGCTGTTTGGTTACATTACTGTTTATAACAGGCAAATTGAGGCCTTATATATATTCAAACGTTATTTTAACAAAAAAAGACGCAGATTATCTATTAAACTAAGGAAATAAAATACGTAATGAAAAGTATCGCAAAATTTAAAAAATAAACCTATACCTTACGAGAACGTACGATCTTTGATATTCCTTTTAGATAAACAAAATATACTAATTTTGAGGACTTCCTGGAGTATAATAAAAAATGCTTTTTAATTTTTTTAATAATTAAATTTTATGAATTTTTTTAAGCCCTTAAAATAATATACTTGTACAAGATGCTTTTAATTCTAGGAAAATACTTAATTGTATTCAAAACAAATATATATATATATATATATATATATATATATATATATGAGAAAATTACACATAGTAGAACTTGAGTTGATTCACCATAGTGACTTAATTTATGTTTCAAAAAAATTCACAAAAATATAATATCTTGACATTTTTTAAATAAATTAGATTTTTTTGTATGACGTTTTTGCGAATAAATTATGGTATTTTAACTTAGCCTTTTAAAAATATCTATCAGTTATACGTCAGTTATACAAAATAAAACAATTTGCATATTTATTGCATTCTGAAGTGTTCTTGTCAAGTTTTAAAAATCACTTTTGAAAGACAGATATTCAGATTATTTAAAATCGCGATTTCAATCTACAGGATGTCTCAACATCAGCATTACAAACTTATTGGAGATGTAGGGAACGGCTAGATGACTTTAAAAGCAAAAAGAATTACGGAGTCGAAAATTATCACAGCAGTCGGTAGGGTACGTAGAAAACTCCAGAAATGGAATGCATCTCATTAAATAATATATATCAATAAAACATATAATGGTCAACAGCAACAAAGGGCAACCTATGCATGCATATCATTTTCGCAAGGAATACTCAAGCGGTATTCCTTTCGCTGCAGCATGGTTAGTTTCAGCTCACGCATTCAATTTTGATAATCTTGCATAAAATTCAGAACAATTTCCTACATGTTCGGAATCCTTGCTATTCGTTCAGAATTCATGAATGTTCTCTGGTAACAACAGGTCTGAGCCGTTGTTGCAGGCGTCCAAATGAGCTTATGACAGAGCATTCTTTGTAGGATTTCGTTGCGTATACAAGTTAGTGAAACTCGCCCAGTGGGCCCCCTAATTATGGGATCCGAATCCAGATCCCTAAATCAGATGCTTATTCGATAATACTCCGGCTGTCATAACTTTTTATTTCATCTTTTCATATAATATTTAATAACCATTATTTATTCTTTCAGCATTGTAAACTTTTAATTTCACTCATGTTTGTGTTACTTACATTGTAGTATGCCACATTTTTTTTTTTTAATTTAGATGAATTGTACTAATTTTTAATTTACCTTTTTTTATAATATTTTTCCACCATCCTTTTAACTAGTTGGAAGTTACAACTGGGTTCTCTGGTACTGGGTACTCCAGTAAATTAAGAAGTGCAGTAAATTTTTTTTGAATTTGTATAATCAGCCATCTTCCTACCACAGCATTAGTGGGTAAAGAATCGATGTCAGAATGACGCAAACAAATTCGAGCCCCATGCAGCGCCACCTACAGCATCTAGAAGCATACAACATTTTCTATTAAACGTTGCTAAAGTTTCACTAGTTGTCTAGATGTATCCCAACCATTTCATAAGTTTTGAATTTTCTGCAGAAATACATATCTTGTATGCAAAACTCCGTGCCCGTGCGACGCCACCTACTACATCTAGGTGCATACAGCATTTTCCATTAAACATTGCTGAGTCGTCTAGATGTATCCCACCCATTCTATAGGTTTTGAACTTATAAAGAAGAAATACATATCATGTAGGCTGCTAAACTAAAGAAATCATCACACAATATATAAAATCAATGCACTTATAATCCACCATCCTCCTACCTCTGCATCAATGTGTAAAGAATATATGCTAGAACTCAGCAAGCAAACTCCCACGCGCGTGCAGCGCCACCTACTGCATTTAGAAACATATCAGCGCCACCTACTAGAGCATTTTCGATTTAACATTACTAAAGTTTCCCGAATCGTCTAGATGTATCCACAGACTCTATAACTTTTGAACTTGCAAAGCCCTTAGAAAAGAAAGAAATACATATCATGTATGCTGCAAAACTAAAGAAACCATCGCACGTTATATAATAAATAAGATCATTACGTTTTGACAAAATAATTCTTAGTTAAAATATACGAAAGAATTCACATTATGAATCCTAAACCAAAATCTCCGAATAATTCTGAACAGAAATCAGCGCACATATAATCAGAATGATAAGCAAATTTAGGTGAACCATTTTGCTTGAAGCAGAGTAGATATTCGATTAAGTGATAATCCTTTACGATGATGCCGATGCACGGAATCGGCATTATCTGGCGCTCACGCGATTCCACGCTCCAGATAAATTTGCCTCTACAATGAATTGCTTTTAAGCAATTAGTGAAGTATCTCCACTTGGAACGTGACTCCAGTGCAAAAATTCCGCCATTTTGTTATGGGTCTTAAGAAAATGGTTCATTTTTAGCACTTTATGTAAGAAGTTTATTTCAGTCTCTTATATTTTCATATTAAATATTCTCTTAATCAAGTATAAAGTTCTTTAACTATTATAACTTGATTTATTTTTAAATGTAATACATAATAATGTTATATATGTTTTACTTCTTTTCTATAAAATAACATTATAATATTAATTGTTATAATAGATGAATTTAAATGTACGAGTATAATTTATTTTATTGTCCAACCCAATTGTTTAATGTCTTTCCAATTAATTAGAACGATTTAAAATAATAAATGGACGAGATTTGCAAACAAATATTTAAAAGTACCTCTATGGTTGCATGGATTTTCCTATAGTTCAAATGTTGCTGCCTGATGACCAATTGGCTAGCGCTCTGGTCATTGGTGCTACAGACTTCATGTTTGAGTCCTGGCGGTGGCATGGATGTTTATTGATGGTTCAGAAACAATGTTGAGCTGTAGGACCCAGTCTAATTAGTCTTAAGTGGGCACAAAATGACTTTAGAGCGACAAACCAAACTATAGTTCATGTTAGTTCAATTTATTTAAATTTATGATTACATAAATTAAAAATATATTTTAATTTCAGAAATATTAATCAATACGCATTATAAAATTAATCGAAATACTTGTCAATTTCCTTTATCATTTTCACATATCAAGTTTTAGAAATTACGAGTTTAAACTTTATAAAATATAATAGATCAGATCTTAGTGCTCATATAGGATAAATTTAATTCTGACATTTTAAATTACCTACTCATTAACTTTAAGTTCGATTAAGGAAAAAAAAAAAAAAAAATTATCCAATTTTCTTTAATTGTGAATTTTGTAAAGAAAGGCGAATAAACTTAATTTAAGAAATAACAGATGGGGACGAATCTAAATCCTTATTAACTGCTTGCGCATATAATAAAAGGTATTTATACTTCGCTTCTGATGTATGGTTTTATCGTATCGTGAAATTCTATCGTGAGGGTTCCAAAATAAAAACATAAATGCTGATTAGAGAATTATTAGAACTCCACTATTCTGAAAATACAGGTTTGGTTTGTTGCTCTACGGTCAGTTTTAGCATACTTTGCGCTAATTATTGGAACCTACAATTTAACGTGTGTTCGAACCACTAACAAACACTGATGCTACCTCCAGGATTCGAATCTGAAGCCTGTGGTATCAGAGATCTAGCCGATTGGCCATCAGGTCCCTGCAAATAACCATATTTTTATATACACCATATTTTTCAAGTTTCACTACAAAATTCATATGATTTGGAATCTAATTGGCGGTTAGTCCTTTTTAGGTTTCAGAATAAAGGGTTTGAGACTGCAAACCGCTTGAAAATCTTCCGAATGTATACGAAAACATGTAGACTGGAAATGTTCTTCTGTTAGTAACGAGGAAAATGCAGATGCCAACCTGTAGTATGCTTGTATAGAACTGTGGTAGAAAAATGCGAATATAAACCACTAGTTGTGTACCCTGGGGGACACGTTATATTACATATTTGCTGTTTCAGTGGGAAGAACTACAGGTTAAAATAATCTGTACTAAAAAACAGCAGTAATGCGTATTGCATAGAGTTTATGCAAAAGGATCTTTAAAACTGTAAATGGTAATACTTTAAATTTTATTGGTGATATCTGCATTTATATCATTTTATTTCAGGTGGAATTTCATTTACCATATATATTCCCACGCAACATATCCAATACAACATTGCAAAATCCATGTGATTTAGGCCTCTTCAAGGTGTCCATTCTATTTAGATAACATTAAATCTGATACATATCCAGATTTAGCGTTTATTTTAGCGTTTATTTAGCTTTTATTTAGCCAGATGTAGCGTTTGCATGTCCAGATTTAGCGTGCTCAATGGATAAATGACAGCAAGTCAAAATGTCCTGCATTCGAAAACAACAGCATGTACCATCCAAGAAGATAGTCAAGAGTTGAAGTTTAGAAGACTTTTAAACAGTAAAGGTAAATCCGTTTTCTTTACTTACGTTAAAGAGTTAAAATACAAAAGTTTTCTTAAGACCGATCCCTAACCACATAGACAGACTATGAATAATTAACTCCAGAGCACAAGGGTACTGTACTTTTCCTCTTGTCAATGAATATTTGTAAACAGGGTTCGGATCAATAGCAATTTACGTGATTTAAAAGCAGCCAATATTTAAAGTTTTTGGACCATTTTAGTCAGCACGTCAAATCGGTAACTGGGTTTGAAACTCGAAACCGATCCAAAATCTTCTGTGACCATTTCGGAATGTAGACTGGAATGTCTGCAGTTGTAGACTGGAAAAATATGTAGGCTGGAATGTCATTCTGTAGATACGAGGAAAATGCCAGATACATGCCTGTAGCTGTGGTAGAAAACCATGAGTACAAACCACTAGTTATGTGACGTGGTTGATGAGTTTTACCTGGGTGACACTACATTATATATTCGCCATTGTAATGGGAAGAACCACAGATTAAAGTAATTGGTTCTAAAAACAGCAACAGCAACTGATACATGTCCAGATTTAAAGCTTTATTTATTCATGTTTGTTATGGTGGAATGACCGCAGGTCAAATTGTCTTGCATTCGAAAACAACAACATGCGCAAACCAGGAAGATAGTCAGAGTTGGTTACCTCCTTCCTATTTAAAAATCTTCTAAATAACTTTTTTTCCTTATTTTTGTTAACGGGTTAAAACGCAAAAAGGTTTAAGACCGATGAGTAACCACATAGACAGGCTTTGAATAATTAACTCCAGAGTACAAAGGTACTGTACTTTTCCTCTTCTCAATGAATATTTGTAAACAGTCGTTCGATCAATAGCCATTTCCGTGATTTAAAAGCAGCCAATATTTAAAGGAATGAACCATTCTAGTCAGCACGCCAAATCGAAATCGTGATTAATGCGATTGTAATGAGTCGTTTACACAGCCATTCCTTCGCACAGATCCTCCGGGCTACTGAGCTTGTGATGAATGGCTTGAAACAGGAAAATAATAGGAATAGTGGAATTTCCATTGCTATGGAATTATTTCTCGATAAATCACTACTGATTTATTAAACGCCCCAATTTAATTTATTTAATTATTTTTACGTTCAGCCTCCATGGAAAAAAAAAGTAAAAAAGATCTCTTAGCAAAACATCATAAATAATATCTGAAAAAAGTTTAATCGATTCTGGGAGATTATAATTCAAAATGTTCCTAAAGAACTTTTTCTTGTTTGATGTATTTTTTCATATCTGAATGATGTTTTGCTACTTGAAGATCTTTACTTTTTCCATGGTGAGCTTGTAAAAATAATTAAATAATAGAGCCAAGGGCGTTTAATAAATCAGTAGTGTTATCGGAAACTGAGCTCCATAGCAATGGAAATTCCTGTTATTTTCTGTTTCAACCATTCATCACAAGCTCAACAGCAGTTACCTGTGTATGTAATACTGTGCATTAATCCTCACGATTTCAGTGTCTTGACCATTCAGCTGTATTGGCTGCTGAGCTCGAACGATATTTAAGCTATATTCGTGAAAGTACATTTGCCTTCTGAGCAAATAACTAAAGCCTATGATTACTCATCGGTCTTCAGCTACAGTTACCTTCGTTAACAGAAGATTTTTAAAATAAGGAAGGAGGGCAAATAACCACAGTTTGCATGTTCGTGTTTTCGAATGCAGGCTGGTGACACACGATCTCCCACCACATAACAAGCATGAACAAACTCAAAGCTTTTAAATCCTGGACGTATCGGTTGCTGTTGCTATTTAGAACCCAGTACTGTCTGTGGTTCTTTCAGTACAATGGCGAGTGCTGTGTGGTGTCGCAGGCAGAAGCATCGGCCGCGTCACTGCTGGCTGAGGTGGTTTGCCCTTCGCGATTTTCACAGGCATGTATCTGGCATTGAGCATTCGGCCCATATTTTTCCCGGTGCAACTGCGAACATTCAGTCTTACATGATATTCTGAAAAGACACGGATCGGTTTTCGGTTTCTCCAGTTACAGGCGATGGCGACAAAAATGATCCCAAAACTTTAGGTATTGACTGCTTTCAAATCGTGAAGTACTTGTTTGTGATGGAGCAGAGGAAAAATGCAGTACCTGTATGCTGGAGTTAGCCACTAAACCTCGTGCAGCGGCCCACGACTTGCTGTCATTTATCCCGTGAGAGCACCGCAAGGTGCATCTGGCTAAATAAAAGCTAGGCAAAATCGCCAAATACTGGATACAATGTAGCTCGAATTTTATGTTATATAAATGGGACACGAAAGAAAGACACAAATATCATGGATTTTGCAGTGTTGCTATTGGCATTGGGAGATATATGACAAGTGAAAATTCCACCTGGTAAACAGTATATGAATATATCTGTCACTTTAAAGTATTGTTTACCCAGTTTTAGATAAACTTTTTGCACTCAAACTCTATGCAACCGCCCACTGCTATTTTTTAGTACAGATATTTTTAACACTGTAGTTCTTCCCACTGGCAGCAATATAACGTATTTGAGTACAACTAATGTTTATATTCGCATTTTCTACGGACATACTACGGGACGGCATTTCTCGTTATAACGAAGGAGCATTTCGGTCTACGTGTTTTCGTATACATTCCGGAAGATTTCGAAGCGATTTCGATCTCCAAACCCTTGATAAGGCACAACACGTGCCAAAAATCATGGTGTGGTGAAGCGCGAAAATATGATTGACGCTAAAATATGATTGAAAGCTGACTGTCGGCTTTAGATCTCTGACTGCCACAGGCTTCAGATTCGACGGAGGCTAATATCATTGTTTGTTAGTGGTAGTACACATTAAGTGGCTGTGATAGGCGCCAAGAACTGACCGTAAACAACAGGCTTAGACACTGCATTTTTCAGAGATAGTGGAGTTCTTGCTACAATCAGCTCATTTGTTTACATTTTGAGACCTCACGATGAAATTTCGCGACACTGACAAACTTCATACATCCCAGAAACGAAATATAAATACCTTTTACATTACTGTGCGCAAGCAGACTAGATCCCCATCTATTATTTCTTAATTTATTCATGTACAAAATTCACAGTTAAGAAAGGTGGATATTTTTTTTGTTTTCTGTGAGCAAGGGATGTAGTGGGTATTTAAAGATGTCGGGAGTGGAACATCCTATATGGCTTTTAGATCTGATCTGTCCATATTTTAAACAAGCCAGAACAAGGCGACAATGTAATGATAAGAGGTATTTCGATTAATTTTATAATGCGTAATGATAATATTTCTGAAATTAAAACTATTTTAATTTATGTGTAAATTCAAATAAATTGAGTGGAAACTATAGTTTGGTTTAATAAACTCCAAAGATAGGCTTTGTCTGCCAAGACCCAGGCACAGTCTACAGCTGTATTGACCAGACCATCAATAAACATCCATGCCTGGGTTTCAAACATGGTCTGTGGCACCAATGACAGAGCGCCCAGCCTTGACCGTCAGGCGCAGCTGAACTATAGGAGAAAATCTCCATGCGGCATAAGAGGCTAGCACCCAAATATTTGTTTTGCAAACTCATCCATTCACCATTAGTGGAAGGAACGATAAGCTGGACAATAAACCATGCTCATACATTTAAATTCATCTATTACTCTTTAATTAATATAATGTTATTTTATAGAAAGAAGTAAAGCATATAGCACGACCAATAATATTACATTAAAAGCAAATCAGGGTCATAATGGTCAAAAAGAACATACTTAGGTGGAAGTATTTGTATGAAAATATAAGGACTGAATAACTTCCATAAAGTGCTAAAAATGAGCCATTTTCTTAGGGCTGTAACAGAGATATTGCTGGGATACACCAGTGAGATACTTCATAATTGCTTAAAGCAATTCATTAACAGAGAGCAAAAATTTGTCTGGGCAGTGATGAAATCGTGACGAATAATACCGATTTCCGTGCATCGTATCGTAAAGGTGCCAGCTCCTTGTCGATATCTACTCTGCTTCAAGCAAAATGGTCTTCACCTAGAAGTACCGCTTATCATTCTGAATTATATGTTTCATGTTCTGACCGGAGATTTGAAAATTCGCCAATGTGAGGCTAACTCGTATATTTAACTAAGGGTATTTTGTCAAGCATGTCTGATCTTATTTTAACCATATAACCGTGCGCGATGATTTTGCGGCATACATGTTATGTGGCCTAGCTTTCTTTCTAGAGGAGGCTTTACAGTTAGAGTGCTGTGGATACATCCTAGACATTCGAAGGCTTTGGTAAATGTTGAAATATACAGTAGTAACGTAATATGTTTCTAGTCTGCAGTAGTGTGCTTTGCATAGCATTTTTGCTGATTCTAGCATATATTCTTTTACGCATTGATCTGGAAAATTGGAGAGATGAGTGGATATAGTAAGGCCTTGTGTTGTTTCTTTGGTTGCTTTATTACTACATGATATGTAATTTCTTCTTTGATTCAAAACCTATGGAAATGAGGTGGAGATCTGAACACGACTCAAGCAATATGTTTGTGGAAAATGCTGTGCCTAGATGTGGTAGTGATGATAACTGAGCCCCATACAGATATATGTGTTTCTTGAAGAATTCAAACCATGAGTGGTTGGGACCACATCGTTTGACTGGTGAGCACTTTAGCGGCGTTTAATAGAAATGTTGGCAATAACTCTAGATGCTGATCGCTGCAGTGGGAACTCCTTGTTGCGTCATTCATCATTCTTTACCCATAATATTTGTGATGAAGATGGCTTCGATTATACAATTCAAGTTTACATCTTTGCACTGGTACGCCTTGAAGGGCAGTTGTAACTTCAACTAGTTAAAAGAAAGGATGGTGGAAAAATATTATAAGGTAGGTAAAAAATTAGTATATTCATCTAGAGTAAAAAATAATGACATAATGTAGTAACACAAACATGGGGTGATAAAGTTTACAATGCTGAAAAGAGCAAATAATGGTGGTAAATATTATATGAGTAATAAAGCGCGAGCAGCACCGAAGTATTTATCGAATAAGCATCATTTGAGGATCATTCCCATGAGCTCAACCAGCTGTATGCCCTTTAACGGGAAATCTACGAATGCTCTGTCTGAACGCCTGCAACAGCGGCTCAGACCTGTTGTTACTGAAGGGCATTCATGAGATTTACTGAACGGTAAGGATTCCAGGCATGTAGAGAGCGTTCTGGTTTTATCACGAAAGACCTATCAAGAACTGAATGTATTAACTAACATGCTGCGGCAGGCCGCAGCGTATTCCTTGCGCAATAATGCGTCATGCGCTTTGTTGCTGTTGACCGATGCTTCCATGTTTATTGATATATATTGACTGTGAGATGCGTTCTGCTCTACGACCTTACCGACTGCGTGACTAATTTCATTCACAACTTAAGAGATCATCTATCAATAAGTTGTAATGCTGATGTTGAGCATCGCAGCAGATTGAAATCGCGATTTTCGCTGTCTCGGGCATGTGTCTTCAAGAGTGATTTTAAAAACTTGATGGCACTTCAAGTGCAATAAATATGCAAATTATTTTAACATAACTAACGTATAATAAAGGAAACTAAGTTAAAAATATGGTGACTAGCAAAAGAGCTTGCAAAATCTAATTTATTTAAAAATGTCAGATATTATTCGTAATTTTGAAACATAAATTATGGTGAATCAACTTCAAGTTACATATTAATGAGCCTGCTCATATATATATAATAATAATATATATATATATAGCATATGCATTTGTTTTTGAAGACTAATTAAATATTTCTAAATTAAAGCATCTTGTGCAAGTATATTATTTTAAGGGCTTAAAATTCATGGAATTTGGTATTGGGTCAAAAGCATTTATGCTCAGGAAGTCTCAAAACCGAACATATTTTGTTTATCCAAAGAGGCTAACTCAGATCGTACGTTCTCGTAAAGGTATGAGTTTGTACCAAAATTTTGCGATACTCTGCCGTATTTTATTTCCCTTAGTTTAATGAATAATCTGCGTCTTTTTTTGTTAAAGATAACGTTTACAGTACTATGCTCAAAGACTCAGTACCCACTGTTATAAACGACCAATGTAACCAAGCAGCATAAATCCTATATACACCATAGAGCAAAATGTACATACATGAAAAATCATTGCAATGACATTGCTAACCAAACAACAAATTTTTAAAAATTATGTTACTATTGAGAACAAATATTACATATTTATGATTTCCTTCCGATATGTTATATTTGCTCTGTCTTTATTACTCACTGAGATCGAATTATTAAAGCTATTTTGGAGTTAAGTACTTATTATTAATCCATATTTAGAATAATAATAAGGGAATAACTATTATTCTGATTATTATTACAATATGATATGCAATTTTTGTAATTTAAATAAATTGAATTTTAATAATTATTACAGCAGCTGATTTTGTTGGAAGAATATGTTATTAGACTAGTAATCTACGATGCATTGGTTTTCTGCATATTTTATTAGGTAGTAACCAGTATGATTTGCTAACCAAAGATGTCGCTAGTTTTATTTTGGCAATTCAGATACGAGAGGTGTGTTTTATTCATTAAAGCATTAATTTTCAAATCGCAATTAAATTGAAATCTTCAATAGCTAGATTTTCAACAATGTTAAGACCTATATTTTAATAATTTGTTACAATAAACGAGTATGACCGCTTATAAAAGAAAAACTTTCGAAATTCAGATATCATGAGATTTTCAATCAGTAAGAAATATAAACGATGCAACTTCACCGCTACTAAAACCAATTTTCTAAGGTGTATACCCGAAGCTATCATTAGAATAGCATATGTATTATAATACCAAGTGAAACACTTACAAAATCATTAAACATAACTAGCAGAAACTACTTTTCAAATAAGTCTAAAATAATTTCATCTTTTCTTCTTTGCAACAAGTGCCAATGTGGAATTTTGACAAAACAGAAAAGCACATGACATGAAATTTATATAAATATTTTCCGCTATAAAAGATAAACAAAGTGTTCAATACTTTAACAAATAAAAGAAAAGAAACAATGAATAAATAAAAACAAAATAAATAATATTACCACTCTTAGCTAATTTCAAACCAAACTTTCTGTGCAGCTTCCACATCTTACATTGTGAAGCATTTTTTCCAGTAAAAATCTGCTAAATGTCGGAAAGAACTTCTTTGAGATAATTGTAAAAACAATAACAAAGCAGCACAGCCAATATTTGGGTTCAGCCACCAACTTTAAAAACTCCAATTAAATATTAAGAACATTTATACAGTACATATTATATTTTCGCAGTACTTCTATGAAGAATTGTGGATAATCAAGATTTTGTTTTTAAACAAACACAATATTATTTTATTAAGAACTATTAGAAACAGATAGTAAGATTTCATTTCAAATAGTTACGCAATGTGAAAGAACATTAAATGAGTGTGTCTCAAGCTTGAACCTACAAAATCACGCTGCTCGCAATTCAGAAGTGAGTACTAGAATGTCCTTCAGTTCAACATGCCTCCTGCAGCACTCACCAAATCTTCACCCACAAGCTGCGTCAGTAGGTGTGCACTGACACAAATGACTGCTCCTGCAGGCAAGCTCCCGCTGCAGCTGAGCCAGTCGTTATCAGAAGGCTATGAGATAAACCAGATAATCAATCTTTAACATTGCTTTAAAAGGAATTGGGAATTTCAGACATTGAAATTTTAGTTTAATAAAGTTTTAATAAGCAATAAAAACACTCAATGGGTGAAGCTTTCGAACCTCTGTCAACCTACAAAAATCACGCAATTCCAGGGTCAAGTACTAAGTGGCAGCGCAAAAGGCCAACAGAGTACTCTTTCTCAAAAACTTCATTTTCACCATAACAATAAATCAGAGTGATGTCTGCATTTCCCCACTCTCAGCGAGGCACTTGACTCCATCCCATGCTCCAATGAGCAAAGAGACAGGCAAGGTAAATGAGGAACTCCGAGGTGCTAATGAGAAATTTGAACTCGAAAAAGAATCCATGCATGCCATTTTCCACACTCTGTTTAAGGTGAGCGCAGACCATTCTTCTTAGATTCTGTGAGACTTCAGGAGGAAACTTGCGAGTATGCAAGCACTTCGGCATGGCTCACTCCTAGCTGAGCACCTGGACCTGGTGTCGCCGTTTCGCTGCTCCCGGCGGTGTTCATGACCAAGCGCTCGGTGCGCCTGTTTCCTCACTTCACTCTTCAGAGAATGATCAATTTCCATCTTTAGCACGAGGCTCAAAAAACGTGAAGAGGGTAGTTAAGAGACAAAACGCGAGATCATTTTTGTTGCCACTGAGCCATCTTGGATGATGCTCAGTTTAATCAGCAATACATAAC
>BPLR01014856.1:0-72889 GCA_021605095.1 Caerostris extrusa | reverse complement strand
CAAAGTTTAACTTATATTTTTTTCTACATTTTTCCTGTTATAGCTAACCAGATGTATTCAAATCTAGATTTTCTTGATAGATCTTTATAAAAAAATAGCTTAATAAAAGTAGTAATTTCATAAATAGATAACTATTTATATTACCATAAATGCTTTGTAAAACATTGTAATTCTATGTATTTAAGTTATGAAATAACGTTTTAATTGTGTATCAGCATAAATCTTGAAAAGACCAATATGCATGTCTGGTTCCAAATGTGTATCTCACATTTATGGTGTTTTATTAGATTCCGTTATTTTAAGTACTTTTAAAAATGCCTTTCACTTAAAATGGAATTTTTGTAAACTTGTGTAAGATTTGGATGAATAAAACCGACTGTACAGAAGTTTTTTTTTTTTATTAATTCAAATTGGTAAATCAGCAAAATTTATTACGAAATTTTTTTACTTTTATCATTTTAATTTAATAAATTTCCGATATCCGAAAATAATGTATTATAGTTGAAGAAATTCTACTGATCTGAGATTTTAAATGAGAATTGTTGTGAGAATTTTCGATTGTTTTCTAGTTTTTTCCGAATTACCGATGTTATTTTAATATCCTTTAATTTCTTTTATTTAAGACTAATTTAATATAATTAAATAATTTTGTAACTAATTAAATATAATTAATTTAAAATGTTATTTAATTTTTAAATTGGCGCTTCATAAATAAGAGTAGATAAAAGAAATTTCTATTTAATTTTTATGGGAGATTTCTGAACCTGTTTGTGAGAAATGCCAAAGCAAGTAATTAAAGATAATTTTCCAGTCTATTTCACAATTTTTTTTTCACAACTCTGTCATAAAAATTGTCATTTAACACTTCGATAGAAAAAAATTTTTACATTTGATAAAACTAGTCTGGTATTTAACTATAATAAAAAAAATTCTGATTGACGCAAATATTTTAATCTCATCACGATAATGTTATTTTTTTTTGAAATAAAAATACAAGGAATTCCTTTTAATTCTCATAATAAATTTGAATATTATGTGTCGCAAGAAACAAATTTCAAACTGTTTAAAAATATATTAATGCTTTGTAAAATAAATATATTATATAACTTATGTTAATTTTATGCTAAGTTATGCTAATATTTCCAAGCTTAATTGAAAAGATTATATTGTGGTTTACTTTTAATATCTTGAAATTTTATTATTTTGCACATTTCCTAGCTTAAAAAGTGAAATAATATTTGTAAACTTCACAATTTGTGAACTATTTCGGTACAAATAAAAGTATGAAGAATTATAACGTTATTGAGAGAATTTTGAAGACTATTCTCTGATTTTTGTCTGCTTATGCGCACATGTTCAAATAAGCTCTTAGTTAAATGTTCTGATATACAAAACTTTTTCTTTTTTTTTGTATACTTTGGTACCACAGGTTCGAATCTGATGTTGGCATGGATGTTTGTTAGTGATTCGAATCCACGTTTAAATTGTATGTGCCGGTCTAATTAGCCCAAAATTACAGTAGAGCGACAAACCAAACTTTTCTATGCATTACCTATAAATTTGTTTTCGTACTATCACATCACATCATCTCATAAAAGAAATGTTCATTTTTGCAGTTATATAATAATTGAAGTTAAGCAATAACGCAAAAAAATTAAATTTATTTTACATGAGCATTGTTAAAAACAATTACTACTGATATTATTATTGGCACTCATTAAAAATCAACAACATTACCCAATTACATTTGCTCTGATAATATTGTTGCATTGCGAATAGTTTATGCGCTAATAACAAATATAAAAGCATTGTCATTCTCTTAATTTTAATTGCTCAAATCGATCAACATTAGACTGTTTTGTATCATCATATTAATATTTCTTGATAACTCAGTTACATATACAATGCAATTTCTAATCTATATTTCAGATCTTCTGTAATTGATAAATATTCTATTTTATAAATCATTAATTGCCAATTAATCATCAAATGATTACAAAAATTAAAGATTGTCAATTACTTTTTTTTTTTTTCTTGAGACTTAATGGGAAAAAATTGAAATTTCATTTCTATTTTCTTAATGAAATTAATAGCATATCATCATAAGTTTTTATTTGTGAAAATTAGTGCATGAAATTTAAGACAGAAGTCTACGTTTAAAAGTTTGTATAGCATGAAAACCGGTTTTTCTAAAATCTATGACAATAGTTACTTCAATTGCTTTTAATTATTATCGAATTATCTTTAAATCATTAAGATTAATAAATAGCAAGTCTCAACCTGTCACCCTTTGGTAATGTACGCAGGATAGCGTGTAGGGCAAGGCAAAGGATTGAATTTGCTGCACCATTGTGACAGCGCACATAACATCCTAATATCCGACTGGCAGGTTGGAGTTTCCGAGTTTTCTTCCATTAAACTGCAAATGGTCACTTAAACCTATTAAACTAAAGTTAACTAAATTAAAATAAAAGTAGTATTAAATTATTTTAGTATTAACATCATCATTAAGTATCTATGGTAATATCAAACTGTTTAGTATTAACATGGTGGTATCAAACTGTTTAGTATTAACATGGTGGTATCAAACTGTTTAGTACATGGTGGTATCAAACTGTTTAGTATTAACATGGTGGTATCAAACTGTTTAGTATTAACATGATCAAACTGTGGTATCAAACTGTTTAGTATTAACATGGTGGTATCAAACTGTTTAGTATTAACATGGTGATATCAAACTGTTTAGTATTAGCATGGTGATATCAAACTGTTTAGTATTAGCATGGTGATATCAAACTGTTTAGTATTAGCATGGTGATATCAAACTGTTTAGTATTAGCATGGTGGTATCAAACTGTTTAGTATTAACATGGTGGTATCAAACTGTTTAGTATTAGCATGGTGGTATCAAACTGTTTAGTATTAGCATGGTGGTATCAAACTGTTTAGTATTAGCATGGTGGTATCAAACTGTTTAGTATTAGCATGGTGGTATCAAACTGTTTAGTATTAGCATGGTGGTATCAAACTGTTTAGTATTAGCATGGTGGTATTAATACTAAAAAAATCGTCAGTGGATTGTTGGTGAAGACTATATGGGACACAAGATTCCTTTATGGTAAAAAATAGATGACTAGGAACTGTTAGTCCTAACTTAAATTTAATTGAGTAGCGATCTAGATTTACTGTAAACATGGGAAGCAATTTACATTTAACTAACATAATTTTGTTAAAATACACAAGGTGTTTCTTTAATGCAAAACATGAACTGAACCCTTAAGAGCAAGTCGCTTTTAAAACCAGTAATTTTGTTCCTAAAACTTGATTGCAGTCGCTTTGGAACGAAGTATTTCGCAACTTAATAAGCAAATGTCAGAAGAGGTCAACCTAATGTCATTGTTGGTACTTCGACCGCACTTCAGAACTCCAGTTTAGAGAAGTGCTTCCTTTACGATCAGAAGCACTTTTTACCTTTCTTTTGTTGTTGTTTGGTTTGGTGTGGGCTTTTTTTTTTATCCCGAAGATATATCTGCTTCATGCGTATCGGCTTAACCTCTTGTGACAATGCGAATTTAAAATAGCATTTTTATAAATGCATTGTTTATATGATACAAGTGCAGATGAAATAGATAAGTTCGTAATTATGTCTGAAGGTCAATGATTTCTTTTTGTGGGGTTCAAAATACGAATAGATATCAAAATTCTGATATCAGTATACGAATATAATCAGATTAAATAGATTTTGTAAACTGCTGTAGATATATTGTAACTAAACGCTAGTTAGATATGTCATAGTGGAAACAGTCCAATTTAGGATATTAAAATATTACTTTAAGTATAATTGCATTGTAGTACTCTTTAATATAGACTACATTTTACAATATCTAAAAATTTCCTATGATAGTCAATAAGTAGAAAAAAAAACGATGAATACCAGCATGCTTATAAAATAGAGGATTGTTAAAAACTTCTGTGAAGTAAACACTAATCCACGTCATCTTATGATCAGTGTTCAATATTGAAATAAAAATAACTTGAAGGAAAGTATTTTTAACTGTAAATAAAGAAGGTTAATAGAACAAAAATATTTTTTTTTTCTATTTAAAAAAGTAATTTAAACTTTTTTTTGTAAATATATTCGGAATTTTTAATTTATCTCTATCTCTAATGCTAAACTAATAATTTACGTACATAAGATCTTAACATTATATAATATTGAGTGAATATTAATTGACATTATATAAGTTTTTATTTTTGCGTTCTGTGATTTTAAATGGTTATTCATGAATGAATGAATGCCTGTCTTAAAAAAAAGGGTAATGTATTTATACAATTCATGAATAGTTTACTAAAGTGCAACATTTGTAATGGATATGATTTGTAATAAAATTATTTTTAAAATGCCTTGGTTACAGAAAATTTTGTTAAAGAAAATAATTTTTCGTTCAAAGACGATATTGTCAATATTCCTGTAAATTGAGATGTCCCAGTTCGGCCGGAAAAAGCTTTTTAAAAATTGTTGGAGAAACAATATCCGAAAAATATTCGGTAGTGTTTTATTCAACAGTATGGAGGTTTAGTTTAGGTTTGTCACTCTACGTTCATTTTGCGTGCACTTTAGGCTAATTAGATAGGGACCTACAGTTTAACATGGATTCTGAACCACTAACAAACATTCATGACAGATAGAGGATAAATTGTGTTTGGCACATGGATTTTATATATTACGCGGAGGGATCCGAATGATATGAAACAAATAACTTTAAGATAATAATGGGACGTCTTTCCAAAAATCACAGAATGAAATGTTGTCGGCATTTCCTCAAAGTTTGAATAATTGACTTTTCAATATTATAAAAATATCTCGCTGAGTTTTACTCACTGCTGAGCATCTGGCGTAGCCGTTTTATAACATACAAAAAAGTTAAAAACAACCAAGTTTACTTTTTCAAATCATTCAGGGCAATAAATTTTTATGTGTGAGTATAAGAGGATGTTGTGTGCCATTATTTTAATTCAATACAGTGCATAATTTTCTCCGCTATATTAAGTAAAAAAGAAATAAATACACAATAATTATCCATTTAAAAAAAAACAGGTGTCTATGTGTACGATCCTCTTCAAAGGAGCAATTATTTTCACAAACTAGTAAAAAAAAATGTTACGGGATTGAACTGTGGGTGTCCTAAACACTAGCGTGAACTATTTTTAGATATGGATCCTATAATAATTAATGGATTTTTAATTAACGGAAAATTTCTTAATTAATGGGTTGATTAATAAAACTAAGTAAACTTGAAAGATCTTGTATGAAGGAAATGAAAATTGAAACAGCTCAACTATGATGGTGCGAGGTCTTGACCCCCATCACACGATGCATTGTTTGTTTTTCGTAGGAAGCGATAATAAGTCCGTGTCTAATTCGATCACGATTTCGTGATAACTTGGAGCAATCACTTACAGCTAAGAGTATTGTCATCTAAATGCTTTATTTTCATGATTTTTAACATCCATTCCTTCAACCTATAATTCATGTTGACGTAATATGCTTATTTGAAAGAGTAAATCAAATTTCGTGATTTAGAAATGTTTATCTTTAGTTTGTTTCATTAGCACCTTGTTCTGCCTTTCCGTTGAAATTATAAGCTACTTCATGCAATAATTGGATAAAACCTTATTAACATGCATGACGTGTCGCATTTTAAATTTAAGGTTGGAATGGCAAGACCTTGAAAGTTTTTTTTTTTTTTTTTTTTTTTTAGTATAAAAGCTTGAACAAAAAAACACCTTCAAATCTTATTTGTTTAATCATAAGAAACGCAATTAATTTGTTTTTATTTATTCTTTAAATACAACTTGATAACAATTGAAATTTAAATTATTTCTCAACAGTTTTTTATATCTTAAATTATATAAATTTTTCTTTTACTGTTATTATTTTAAGCTTTTAATTAAACTTCTTATTTGTAATGCAAAGTTATGCAAGATTTTCTTTACTTAAAATTTTAAAAAGGTCGCTTTTCTCTCAATGGAATAAGTAACTGCAACCGTGATTAACTTATAAACTAAACAAATAATTAGTATTCATTATGTAAAATATATTTTATCAATTCTCGTGCGAATTAACATTGACATACCTGCCAATCTTTGCAAATCTTCCATAAAATGCAAGGACTTCATTAGCTTCCCACGCGTTAAGGATTATTTTTACATAAGATGTCTAGTTACTTCAATGTTTTTTTAACTATTGTACTAATATAACTCAAATTAAAATTGTATTGTAGTTAATTGGTACTACATCATTGTTTGCATTGAAGTGTTACATTGATAATGCGTACTACATCATTAAGTTTACATTTGTGTATGCTTAATTTCACAAGCACATAATTCCGTATTCTTTCATCAGAAACTTTTCTGCACATAGCATGTCATGAACAATCCTTATCGTTCGGGGAAAGTATTGCAACACTTTATGCGTTACGTTTAAAGCGTTGCCTTCAAGATATCTTCGGTAGCTATGGCTACATATAAGCCATATAAAAGGTTTTGAAAACTGTTTTGACAAAATATGCAATGCTCATCAAGAAGAGAAAATATTTACTATAGATCCTAGGATCGCATTCTATTAGTATATTCTATGTGGTTGAAATCAGTAACTTCAAATCAGATTAAGTCTTAATTATTTTTTGTCATTATTCCTTTGCCAGAAAATACTGAATCTCCAAAACATCGTCAAGCATTTACCATTAGCAAACTTCCTGTGGAAAAAAAAGCAGTATTTGTAATTGTAGATGAATGGTTTACAAAAGTGCAATAGAATAAGAGTCAAAACGTTGTTTGTTAAAAGCAGCTTATTATAGTGGCACGTGAAATCATTCATATGAAAGATATCAGTATAAAAAGAAAGATATCATGAGATATATCGAGTATAAACACGGCAACCGCAGTCTTTAAAAAATGGTACTCGCTTCAGCAGCACATATACTACAATTGGAAAGATACAGAAAAGATTAGCATGGCCCCTGTTCAAGGATGGCATGCAAAATCGTGAAGCGTTCCATATTTTTATAATTAGCCTTATGTTTTCTATATTTTTCATATATTCTCACATTACAGATTTCCTCTTTTTTTTTTTTAAATTTAATCTTTTGATATTTCTACTGTTTTTGTAAAAATTTTCCTTGTTGTTCATCTTCTGTACCGCCAAAAGTGCGAAAAATTTCCCCTCTTCACAGTATGTCCATTCAATTTCACCCACATCACTCAAACTGAATAGGGGCATCTAGGCTCTAGGCACAATGATGTAATGTAGTAGTCTTTAAAAATGTACACCAGTTTTTGCAATAGCTGGTGTGCATTGCACAACCATATCCTTTGGAGTAACTTAGTCTTTGTTTTGCATCTTTGATCTAGAGATTGTGCATCTTGTCATTTAACTTCCTTTCGTTTCGTGAATAAAAAATAAACTATGACATCAAATTTCATAATTTCTGAAAGTTCAGTGTGCAGTATGACCTAAAAGGACTTCCTATGTGAAAATATTTATATTGATAGCTTCGATCCCCCTTCGTATTTTATCAAAAGAGATTGCGAACACCCCGTATATGCTAATGGATCACCAACGGGAGAGAGTAAGGACTTTGTTTCATCGACTGTCCTTTCATCGTTTCAGTGTCATATGAGACAAATTGTAAACCCCAACAGGCTTGATGGCTAATTGGCTATCGCACCTATCTGGCCTTTCGTACTATAGGCTGGATGCTATAGGTATTTACACCCAAAAATCTTTCTGCTGTGTTAATGGAAGAAAATGAACGGAAGGAGCAGACCACCAGATAATATAGTGGCCTAATGGTCAATTGGCTAGTCAATCTGGGCTTTGGTATCACAGGCTTCTGGTTCGAATCCTTGCTTAGGCATGAATGTTTTTAGTGGTTCAGAATCCACGTTAAACCGTAGGTACCAGTCTAATGAGCCTAAAGTGCGAAAAAAGGGACTGTAGAGCGACACACCATACCGAACAGCCTTATCATGCGAGACGCTTACACAGGAAGTTACATTCAACATTTCGTATCAAGTTTGGATTCTTAGAGCTTATCCTGGATATTTTCTGATATCTAACTGTACAGCTTGAAAATAGCAATTTTAAACAATTTAAATGGATGCTTTCACTGAATTTTTTCTAATATTGATAGACATGTTAATGGATACAAGCTAGAGAACTTAATAGCGAAATAGTTTTTACATGGAAAAGTTTACTTCAATGAGTCTTATGCCAGAGATGGAACTGTTACAGTTTGACAACATTAATTTTCCATTAAACGTATGCCGGGAAAAAAAAAGCTTAATTACCACCGGAACTTATTGCGATTGTTCATTGTGTATGTGCATTGTTTATCTAAACATATCAAGGAAGTTTAAATACAACACTCCATTCAGAAAAGATTAGACTGTATTAGTAGACTAAACATTCCATACAATTGATTATGCAAGATGGCAATTATTACTAATGAGTTTAAGAATTTGGAATCATTATTTAGAAAAAGTGATTCCTATTTTTCTTTAAAAGTACTTTATAAACATTAAAATATTTGATTTATCAGTCCTTCTAATAATAAAAACTTATTTTCACACTTTAATTGAAAATGAGTAGAAAGAATTGTAACAAATTTTTAATTCAATGTAATTTAAGAATCGTAACAAATAGTTTTTTCCTATTATGTTATAGCTGATCAACATGATTGTAGTTTGAATAAAATTAAACAGTTTAGCATTTCTTGTAGAATTTGGAATACTTCATTCTTTATTTACGACTACATTTATCTTTTGTATATTCTTTTAGAGATTCTTGAACAATTCGTTCTTAATGAAGTTATTGATCTATTCAACATTGCTATATTCATGTGGCTATTGAATTTGGCCATTCTTGTAATATTCAATCAATAGCTTCATATATCTCGTGCATTAGTAAACATTGGCATATTCCTGAATTTATTCATCGAATGTTCACACATGATAAATTGAAATTTGCCGAGCAGATTTCATTTTCTTAACATTTATCCCTGTAATATAGATTTTGTTAGTAAGTCTCTTGTTTTGTTCCTGTTCCTCAGGTTGAATAACATATCACAACATATCACAAGCTAATTGTTTTCTAACAAGTTACATTAAATTTAAAAGGTGAAAAAAAATGAAATTTGTTGTTACAAACAAAATTAATTTTTCTTTTCGTGTATCGGTTCTTTTACGTCCTACTTAATTTGCAAACTTTGTGGGAAAAATGCATTTAAAAAAAAATATTTTAGTCTCCGTATGGATAAGTACTGAATTTGTATTTAAAATTAGTGTCGAAATCTGAAACGGGTTAATGGATTAGAACAATCCTTCACTTTGCATTTTGTTCCAAATATTTGAATCGGGATTTGCTAACGATTTCTTATGATAAACCTTTTAAAACATTCTTAACATAATTTTACTCGTATTCTTATAAATTATGTTGAAAACATCAGAATTTCATTTCTATACGCATTCCATAACGAAATTGTTCAGATTTCGGTTTAAAAGCAACAGTTAAATATATACAGATTCCAAAACTTTTACTTATTTAGACACATTTTGAAACATATTGCTCAATATTTCCTAAATCAAAAGATTTTTAAAAAGTGGAAAATAAATTTTCTTACCACATTTAAATCTGTGGCCATTAACTCTGGGATTATCTATTTACATTACAATTTCTAGGTTGAGTAGTCTAATATGAAGTGCAATCTTCTCTGCGAATTTTGGATTCATTTGTCATGATGTAGTTCAATATCGCTACAGTGACACTAACTTCTCACATTAAATACATGGCAAATTAGATTTATCAATATTATATTAAGCCCAGAATATTTAAATATCCGACAAGACTTAAATGCAATTTTTATTTATTTCATACTATACGTTTTTAAGACATTGTCATCCAGTATACAAGCGTTTTCTTGTAATTCCAAATGTTCTTCCCTTACTAACTTTGGAAGTCTAAGCACTTTAACCGCCAACTGTGATTATAATCTAAAATTCGTAGAAATAAGTCAATATATTTGTGGAAAGTACTAAATACATAAATCGTATATCTAAGATATTGGAATAAGGAAATTAAATATTGAAACCAAAACAAAAATTAATTCCCCATACAAAAAACACAGCAAGAAGTGTTGCCTTTCATTACACGTTGTAACAAGGAGAACATTTAAGATTTTACGCTGGAATTGTGTCAAAACCTTATTGCCTCTTACATAAGAATTAAATGATTCAAATGGAAAACCAGATATTTTACCAACAGCATATCTATTTTCATATTTCTTATCTACAATCTATTTTAAAATTCTTGCCGGAGACTATTCTGCAAAAATAAAATTTCTACTCAAAAGCTTTTCAGACAATAAATTATGCAAGTGTGATGTTAAAATAAGTAAATTTTCAGTTTTGTGTTTTCACTATTTTTTGTTAAAACTAGTTTTGGCTTGGATTTAAATATATAGTTAAGTGTATTTTTTTAGTGCTGAGAGGAGTCTGTTTAGTACAAGTTTGAGATTAACACAGATTGAGACGCGACTACAATTTGACGTTCTTTAACTAAATAAGTGTATACTCAATGAAAGATAACATTTCAGATTTCGTATAAATATCACTGGAATTGTGTTAAAATCTTATTGCTTCTCTTCATTCATTCCATGATTAAAATGGAATTGTATATGAAATTTAAGTGCAATACTTTGCTTATGCAAATAATACTTGAGCATTCAGTTTATTACTAAAAGTTAAGAAATCAGAAATTTCTCTGAAATTTCAAGGACAAATAACAAGCTGAACTTAATTTAATTTTAATACAAATGCATAATTAGAAAAATATTTCATTTATATTTTTAGAGTTTACTTGAAGCTTATAAATGTAATCAACAACAATATTCCACTATTTATCGGGTTGTTAACGGAAGTTCTAATTTCCTGATTGAATTTAAATTGAAATCTTAGATCAAAAAAACTGTATTTTTGATCTAATTTCACCATTTTTCAATGTCATCTTGCCATCAACTTTTGACACCTTCTTTATGAAATTCATTTTGATTTGCCATAGGGACTTGGAAAATTCATTTTATCTCTTCTTCTGAAGTCAGCCCAAATCAACAAAATGACTCTAAGCGTCTAAATCTAGACTATTATCTGTTTGAGCAAGGAGAGAATATGGATGGTGAGGCATAATTTACTGCAGAAATTCTTCTAGTCACTCTTGTATGGGAGTTTGGCATTGCCATGCTACACAAATACTAAACCATTAATCCATGATGGCCTTTTACTTACATACTTTTAAGCATCTTGGCTTTATGAAATTGTTCAGATTGTGATTTAAAACAATACTGGAATATGTACAGATTTCAGAACTTGCCCAACAACACAATTCTGTTTATATCCCGTAAAAGAATCTTCTTTGGATGCAAACTTCGAGACTGTTCAATAGGCTCTTTACTTCTGAGCTAATGTCTTTTGCACTTAACTTTACTACAGAGGTCAAGGTAGAATCACCATGGCTTTGTGTTCTTCTATAATTCTTCAAAACGAACTTGAAAAAAAATATTTCATACATAATAAAGATTAAAAATCTATTTCAAAATTAATGCCTATTGATGTGTTTTACAAAGGCATTTTCAAAAATTTTGGTACAAAAGAAAACACTTAGTACCGCTTTCTTCATTATTATTAGAAATATCCTCGCTCGTTCGAATGACCAGAACAAGAAGCCTTGCAGCAATTATTTGGTTCTTTTTGTCAAGGTTTTAGCAGTATAAATTACATTGTTGGAAGAAAACTCAACTTTCACACATGATTAACCAAGAACATCAAATAAATGATTTCCTTTATTGTTGCTGTTTCAACATTTAATCGGTGACTGGCGAAGTCGATTTTTCCGAAGTCAGCTATTTTCTCGAAAAATTTCATTAGGGAAAGTGCATTTTTTTTTTTTATCTACTTTAATTTTACAATTATTTTTGATGAATAAATAGATTTTTGTCTATGCGTTTCCAAAGTATGGGTTTATTTGATATTGTCAGGGATCACATTGATCTTGCAAATACACTGCCATTATATGGTTAGACATCCAACTTCATTACATCAAGCACGTGAAAATCACAGAGTGAAATAAATCACAATAAATAACCATGAACACGTATCATGTCCTATAAACAATTGCAACAATAATGAAAATAAGAATAGAAAAAAAAAAAGAGAGTTTTTAGACAAAAGGAAAAAAAAAATTACGAAAAAGACTTTTTAGACAAAAACTTTTAGAAAAAAAATTACGAAAAGTTCAGGTATTTTTTCATATTTTCACACATACCCGCGTACAACCCTAGTCCATTCATTTATGGGGAACAATCTTTGCTGGCTTATAGCTTATCAATAAATGACAATATTTTATAACCAAAATTGACAGTTTATATGCCCGACACAAGATGGCGCTGCGAAATCTAACAATAAGGAATAGCATCTATACAGGCAACTAATTATTCTATACTCGGGGATCAAAGTCGTCGAATAACAGAAAGGACGTATAATCAGTGGCTTTTTTGAATAGATATTATCGGTAATAAATTGCTGCTAGTATAGTTGCTTCATTTAAAAGTGACTAATTTCCTGAAATTGAATACAAAAGTTACAAAAAAAAAAAAACTCATTTTACCATTCATGTTACTTATTCTAAAAGTATTTTATTCATGGCTGAAATAAATATGCCTGAAAGTTCATATGCTTTCTGCAGATAGTAATAAAAACACCACACCATGTATATATGATATGTAGCACGCCATGTGACATTTTGTACAAATTTTGTGCAGCGTTCTTGGGTAGGTAAAATGTTTTTAAATGTTTAATTTGTTTCAATCCCAATTTGACATAAGTGCAAAAAAAACTTTTAGTGAAAACCACCATCATTCCTTCATACCAATACAAGTAAGATATTATAAAATACTCTATTAGTATGGACAAATACGCTAACGCTGCATCTGGGAGTTTTAACACCCATTCATCTGACTTTCTCCTCGAACCCAGCAGGTGGATCATCAATGTTGCATGTCGCACTCATAGACATGGAAGTTTAGTGCCCAATGCTTGTTGAGTTTCGAACCAAACAAAATTTAATTCTGAGAATCAATAAGGTCATTCTTTCCTAGATGGTAATAAATTAATATAGAATATTTGCAACAAATATCATTATAAAATCAATAAATTTGAAAAATCACAGCATCTGATAACACTCCTAACTGTACATGAAATTATTTTCAAAAATATATAAATTGATATTTTAATGAGAAAACTATTTAATTTCTTTAGTTATAACTTAAATTCATTTTAGATATTATTTAATTCAAAGGATTAACTCTTATTTAAATATGTATATAGCTGTATGTATTTCCAACTAGTATAATTTTCTTTAAGTTAAAAAACTTGAAATGGTTTCTAAAAATTTTATCTGAAGATATATTTCAGATTTAACTGTAACAAAAAATATCCAATTTTTTTTTTTTTTTTTTTTTTTTTTTTTTTAATTTTGACATTCGAATTGTGACTACATTACTATGTTATAACATAACATTTATAAAAGTTATTATTTCTCTTTATTTAAAAAGGATGATTTGTAGATTTATTAAAATAATCGCTATCTTGTATTTTAAAATTTAAAAAGCTGATTGAATACAGGTCATCCTATTACGGTCAATAAATCATAAGGCATTTAAAAACAAATTATTCTTATTTCTCATGGACTGTAAAGAAAGTGTTTAAAATCGAAAATCGCTTCTAGATTTTATTATAAATCTAAAAAAAAACGTAAGGATTCGGTATTTAATAATATTTTGCTTAGCAGATTTTTCTAGCAGCATTTCTAAAGCATTCGTATGCAAAATATTTTTCTTGTAATTATGGTATTTGATGAATTGCTAATAATTTTCTGTCACTTTCTCAGACAAATAAAACTAAAATTCTAGTCTTTGTTAAATATGGAAGATTTTTCTAAATTTAAAAATTCATACGATTCTGTAGAAGTACCGTAATCGGTAAAGATTTAAACCGGTTATTTCGGGAGCTATGCATGTTCCCAGTATCTTAATATAATTTTAAATATTACATAACTTCTTTGCACTTTTTTTTTCGAGCTAAATTAATGTAACATTGCTAAAAACTATTTTAATTTATTTATTGAATAAATAAAACATAAATGAACATGGGCATTTTAAATTTTAAAATTACTATTTTCATATAAAGAAAGAAAATCGTTTGAATTTCAAAATTATCAGTTTTTATTTCAATTTTACTTATGAAAAATTCAAGTTAATTGAATAAGTGATAAAAGAAATATATAAAGGAAGTGGAAACTTTTAATTCACTTTTCCTACGGACGCTTTCGCTATGTTCCCTGTATTGCAAAAAAAAAAAAAAAAAACTTTATTATATAATGCTATGATACGAGATTATCAATATTGTAATGGATTTTTATAGATGAAGAAATAAATATAATCCGGCTATATATTTACTTTGAATTTCTTTGGTAAATTTAAGTCGTTGAAAATAAATCTGCAGGAATTTTCCAAACAATTAATTTTATTAAAACCCCATTTTAAAAGACTCATTAAATTGTTTACTATTTTAACCAAAAGTTGATTTCTTTAAATGCTCGATATTAATTTCGTTCCATAACTATTTACAAATATTTTACTACATCTATACAAGTGAAAGCAGACAATATTTTTAACTAATATACTATGAGAATAAACTTTTTACCCGGTTAATTTAATTTTATAAACTAATTTTTTTTAATTAAAAAGAACTTATTAAATTTTTTTCCAATTGTTGTAATTTTGGTGATGTACTAAATAAAAAAAAAGTTTTATTAAAAAATATCTCTGTCTTAGAGCCTTCCCATCATTGACATCATAAATTCTAAGTCGTTTATCATCTAAATTTTTTTTGACAATATGCTGATAAAATCAGACTTTTTTTTGTGGATTTACCGAAAGAGATTTTAGTAACCTGATTTTACAATAGAAATTTGTCTTTTAATTAATCTACCTTCGCTAAGCAACCAGATAAAAGTTCAATTTTCTTTAAATTTATTTTTAAGTATTACATATGTTTCAGGTAATAAACTATTAGAAAAAACTGTCGCTTTATGCATAGAGAAATGAAATAAAATTTCATATCAAAACAATTAACAATCGAAATAATTTACAATTACTCTACTCGAATAGTAACTCCCTCTAATGGTAAACAGTTTAAATTCTTCTTTTAATTCTAGTATTAGAATTAAAAAAGGTCTTAAACTGTTGGTTTTTCGAATTTTAACCGTTTAAATACTAATTTAGTATTTAAAGTCTTCTTTCAGTGAAATGCAAGAGCTGTTTGGATTTTGGGGGTTTTTCCTCCCACTGAAGGCTCATTTCTCTGAAATGCATAACACTTAAAAAAAAAAAAAAAAAAAAAAAAATGTGCCAACATGAACAATTGAAAATATGTATGTTATCAAGATTATAGTTGCTTTGATATGAAGAAATTAAAATGAACGGCTTGAATAAAACATGAATGGGAAAAAAGTTTTGAGCTTGATAACTGTTTTCTCTGCAAACCACCCATATTATGTCGAATCATTGAAGGTCAATCTGTTTATGGTACAAAGAGAAAAGCTAGCTCGTTTGGATCACAAAAAATTTAGGGTTTATTTCTTTAAAATATTCAGAAAGATTTCACTTTAGCAATTTGAAATCATTTTCCAGAGATTATTTAAATAAAATTATTAAAATTGTTGAAATACCTCTTATATATAAAACCGGTAAATATTGTTTCAAATTCTTTTTATACAAATAAACTTAATTTCTAAAGAGTCGATCTACCTGTCAGATCGAGAAACTGTCATTATTGTGCATTTAGTATTTTGTTTTCAATAACTGTGAATCCAATGTATGTAAATATTATGTGGAAACATAATCTGTTTAATAATATTTTAAAAGTTAAATATAAGTAAGGATATTTAAAAAAGACCATCTAAATTTTAGAGAATACTTCAAACTGGAAAAAATATCCCTCAAATAATTTTTTTCTTAAATGTGAAAGACATATTCAAATTAAGATTCTACATAAAATAAAATTCACTTTTTTTATAAATATTTGGTAAAAATGATTGACTATAAAATCCATTTTGAAGATTAAAAAAGTGATTGTTTTTAAATTAATTTTTGGATGGTAATTGATAAGTAAAGCCTTGAACTGTTTCAAACAGAGAATCAAAAAATAAATCTTTTATTACATAAAATGTCCCTTTGCATTTTGTTGTGTATTCCTACTACTATTTGACATCATTTTTTTTATTTACCTTTTATCATTAAATGAAGATAATGAATTAATAACGATTTATTTGATAGCAATCAGACTTTTTTAAATTTTATCATATATTTTAATATGAATGATGAGAAACTAGGTGATCAAGCAACCCAGTAAAAATTCAATTTTTTAACATTTTAATTTATTTTTTAATAATTTTTGCCATTTTAACGTAATAAAACATTGTTTTAATAATTTTCGCCATTTTAACACACGGCATTGTTTAAAATTTTTCGCCATTTAACGAATCGGCATAATTTTAATAATTTTCGCCATTTTAACGACACTTGGCATTGTTTTAATAATTTTTTCGCCATTTTAACGACACTTGGCATTGTTTTAATAATTTTTCGCCATTTTAACGACACTAATTGTTTTTAATAATTTTTCGCCATTTTAACGACACTTGGCATTGTTTTAATAATTTTTCGCCATTTTAACGACATTTCATTGTTTGCATAATTTTTCGCCATTTTAACGACACTTGGCATTGTTTTTAATAATTTTTCGCCATTTAACGACACTTGATTGTTTTAGAAATTTTCGCCATTTTAAAACATGGCATTGTTTAATAATTTTCGCCATTTAACGAGCTTGATTGTTTTAAAATTTTTTCGCCATTTTAACGACACTTGGCATTGTTTTGGTAATAATTTTTCGCCATTTTTGGACGACAAAAAGTTGGCATTGTTTTAATAATTTTTCGCCATTTAACGACACTTTTGTTTTGAAATTTTTCGCCATTTTAACGAAATTATTAAATTGTTTTAATAATTTTTCGCCATTTTAACGAAATATTGTTTTAATAATTTTTCGCCATTTTAACGACTACCTGGCATTGTTTAATAATTTTTCGCATTTAACGACACTTGGCATTGTTTTCAATAACTTTCGCCATTTTAACGACACTTGGCATTGTTTTAATAATTTTTCGCCATTTAACGACACTTGGCATTGTTTTAAAATTTTCGCCATTTTAACGACACTTGGCATTGTTTTAAAATATTCCCATTTTCTTACGAATGTGGCATTGTTTTTTAATAAGATTTTCGCCATTTTAACGACACTTGGCATTGTTTTAATAATTTTTTCGCCATTTTAAAACTTGGCATTGTTTATAAAATTTTTCGCCATTTTAACGATAGGGAAGTGATTGTTTTTAAAATTTTCGCCATTTTAACGACACTGGCATTGTTTTAATAATTTTTCGCCATTTTAACGACACTTGGCATTGTTTTAATAATTTTTCGCCATTTTAACGACACTTGGCATTGTTTTAATAATTTTTCGCCATTTTTAACGACACTTTTGTTTTAATAATTTTTTCGCCATTTTAACGACACTTGGCATTGTTTTAATAATTTTTCGCCATTTTACGATATATATTTTTTATAATTTTCGCCATTTTAACGACACTAACATTGTTTTAATAATTTTCGCCATTTTAACGACACTTGGCATTGTTTTAATAATTTTCGCCATTTTAACGACACTTGCATTGTTTTAATAATTTTTCGCCATTTTAACGACACTTGGCATTGTTTTAATAATTTTTCGCCATTTTAACGACACTTGGCATTGTTTTAATAATTTTTCGCCATTTTAACGACACTTGGCATTGTTTTAATAATTTTTCGCCGTTTTAACGACACTTGGCATTGTTTTAATAATTTTTCGCCATTTTAATAACTTCAGTTAAATTCAACAACAAATGAGAAATTTAATGATTGTGCAAATCACCAAAAAGAAAATTAAATGTAACGATTGTTAAATTTTACCGATTTTCTTATGTTAACAATGCAACTCATCAAACTATTTTCTAACTTAACATTACGCCACTCATTATGCCAAACACTAAGTGCATGCGATGAATCACACACAAACTCGAAAGGTTTTAATTGCTCCAAAATGTTTCCGTTTTTCCAAAACAAAACAAAAAACTTCGAATGCGGTCTTAATGCTGTTCTCGCCCAGCAGGAAAGACCGGTGTTCCACATTTGGTAGCCTCGTTTCCAACACGTTTCTCGCCGATCAGTCGCTGGGCATACAACACGGGGACCTTGACATTTTCTTTTTTCCCTTTTCAATTAGAAAAGCCTCTCCGAAATGTCAGCAGAAAAAGTTCTGTTGTCATTTTTTTTTTCATCCACCACGGATAGGTAATGAATATCATGGAATTCAGTGCAAGGCAGAGGTAGCCAACTTGTTTGGTTTGATATCAACTTTCTGCATCAAGAAAAAAAAATAGTCACGATCTATCCATGCTGTGGTTTTTTATAAATTTTCAATTTCTCATTAAGGGCTAATGTAAAGTAATTTCGTATTAAAATATACCTTCACTGGTGAGAATTTTTAAAATTCAACGGTCATTGGATTTCTTTGGTACTTGTTCAATATAACTTTATTCTACACTTCATTATTTTTATCAAGAGGCGGCCTGATGGACAATTGACTAACGCTCTGACATTTGGTACCACCGGCTTCAGATTAGAATTAGGGTGGTGGCATGAATATTTGTTAGTGGTTAGAATCGGTGCTTGAATGGCTGAGTGTCTAACGCCGCTCGGCGCCACAGGTTTCGGGTTCGAGTCCCGCGGGGCCATGGATGTTTGTAGTGGCTCGGAATCCACTTTAAGTCGTAAGATCCGATGTATGATTGTAGAGCGTCACAGAGCTCACTCAGACTTCTCATCCGCATCGTTCCCAAACTGTACAGGGGCAACTTAGCTCTATGTACAGTGATGTGGTGCAGTAATAGTAATGGAAACTCGGAGTTCCCGTTAAACTGTAGGTTCCGGTCTAATAAGTATAAAGTGAGCAAAAATTGACCGTAGAGTGACTAAATAAACTTTTATCCATTGCTATCAATTGAAAAGATCAGGATGGTAAAAATAATATAACTTTTCATTCAAACTTCCAAGTGTAAATTCAGATATACATTATGACCATAGCATCTTTTCTTCATTGGCGCAACAGCCTCATGGTGCGCCAAGGCTCTCTGGCAACTGTCAGATTTCGAGACAGGAGATATCTTTTTTTACGTGGTAGTGTTGTCAGCTCTAATCACAATACTCTAGTTATATTAGACCGGATCTACGGTTTAAAGTGGATTCTGAACCACTACAAACATCTATGGTACCGCTGGAACTCGAACCTGAAGTCTGTGGCACCGAGGGTCAGTCAATCAGCTATCAGGTCCTAAACATAGGTATACAATATAAAACAATAAACAGTTATGAACATATGAGGGTGCTAAAAAATATAAATAAACTTTAGGACGTATGACAGTAACATTTGTAAACTAACACACCATATAACAGCATTCAGTCTGTGGAGTTTGTTATTGAAGAAGAAAGCATACGTGCAGAGATGTCAATTGTTTCGAAAGTAATGGTTTCTTGGTATAAAAATAATTCATTTTCTTCTATACAGTTTATTAAACTTATTTCCCACCTCTTCTGCTTGTTGTACTTTTTAAACTGTATACCCCGGTCTGTTTAGCTCTTGTGTGCACAAGATGACCGTAGAGCGACAAATCAAATCAAACCAAACCCATGAGTTGAAATTTTATTTTTGTGCCAATCAATGTGAAACTGTTTAGAAATGTGTCGCGATTCTGTTAATAGTTAGTTTCCCCACAGCTATTTGTTTATTTGTTATACAGGAGCAGAAATGATCTTCTAAAAGACTGAATCGATTGATATGTGCTCGGAATAGAACATGACCACTTGTAAATCCAATATCGTCTCTAGAAAGAATTCTATTAGTGTGAGATTTTAAAGAAGTTGTTTTTTTGAAATTTATATATTTCTATGACTCCAGTCTTGTTTCCAGTCCTCTAGCAAAACTCGACAACTTGAAAACTTTCTTTGCCTATGTTATGAATTGCAGCTAATGGTGCATTTGATAACGACACTAACTTGGTGTCAACTTTGACGAATCAGATGGGCATGATTGCCAGTAGTGAATCAATCATTCTCGATTGGTCATCTAATTCATCAAAGTTACTTACCGTTACCAATGGAAATGCACCCAAAATAGAAATGCCCTTGGCAATAACAGTAAATGTCAACAGCAAATCTGTAGAATCTTTAACTTTTGCTAAACGATATCTAGCATTTTTTGTAAAAGTGCATTTTTGTTAAAAATGCTTTGTTAAGTGCATTTTTAGGTACATATGAAGGATCTTTTCAGTTTGACATAATATCGAATATTCATCTTTTTATGCTGGTAATAATTTTTTAAACCACTTTTCAAATATTCAACCACACCACTGCAAAATTTTTACGTATATTTTCAAATCGAACAAAAAATATTTTTGTCAATGCATACAAATTTGATTCAAACGTATAAGAAATGGTGCAAGCTTCAATGGCTACTCGATTCATAATGTTTAAGTTAAATCGTCACCCAGACGGGTTCAATTAAAATGAACTAACACAGATTTTTTTTCTTGTTTTTTTTTCATATTAATAGCAGTTTGACGTAGAAAAAATATTAAAAGTAAAGAGTACACACAAAAAAATTTGCAGTAAAATTTACAATAAAAAAACTAATAAAGATTCCATACATTTTTAAAGCAAGCTTTTTTTTATAATTGTCTTGTATGCGAAGAATTTAACACGAGTTGGCATGGCATAGTGGAGGATTTCTGAATTCATTTCTTTTTTTTTTTAACGACTTGACGAAATCAATTTTATTATATAAAATAAAATAACAGAGCTGACAGGATTAGAATTTTTTTTTTTTAATATTTATTTTTGTTGTTTTTGTTTAGTTATACCTTTTATTTCCAATGGCGTGGTGTATATACGTACAAACGAATACAACAAAGGAAGAACAAAAAAAAAAAATATCAAAACACGGTAGAAGTAAAGACCGAAGTCACCGCCCCAAGAGCTCTCTGGCAAGCCAATATCTTAAAAATCTCAGAGTCAGTTCCATGGAGTGTCTTGCAACATGGCAGATGTTTTCTATTCACAGGCGCTTTCAAGCCACAAAGACGGCAGTAGGAACAGTCGTATACACCTATACGATATAAGTATTCACCCAGGCAGCTGTGTCCTTTTATAAGTCTGAAAAGAGCTACTGCATTTCGTTTAGTTATACCTAAAAAAAGTTAAAATTTGCTCATTTAGCATACTGTTATCAATTCTAAAGTGATTTAAGATCATTTAATTGCTTATTCAATTTAATAAATAAAACCTAACGTACAAACTTAAATCATTCAATTATTAAAAACGCTGGTAATATAACTTTATGCAATATCCTTGTAATAATATCAAACGAGGAGAAACGCTTTTATTCTCGAGGATAAATGAAAACAAATTTGCAAGAATTATGAAGTTAATATTTTTTTAAATGCTTGTTTAAATAATTTTTGAATCATAATTTCCGTGGAACTCAATGAAAAGAATTAAGTGAAACAAAGCGTTAGACCGTATCTTTCGCTTTCACAAAAACAAAACACAACAAAACCTGTAAGTTACTGTCCAATACCATACAAGTTGCACAATTACCAACATTCAATACCAAAATTATTGTCTACCAAACCACAACAAAGTCTGAAAGCGGAGCAAAACAAGATGTACGAAGGTACTTTAATGGACATCAATTTGCCAATGTTGTTATTTTTTTATTTAAAAATTGTTCAAGGTGAAATAACGGACTTCCGTAAAGGAAACCTTGAGATTCTAATCCAAGGACATTAACTTCTTTATAACGGAGCGAAAATAATGGAGATTTTACTTCTGCCATGCGGCACTGTTTTCTGTTGAGAAAATTCTCGTGTCTACTCAAGTGAATCGGTTCGAGCCAAATTAGGCTTGGGAATTCGGATTTTCAAATTGCTGGTCGAGTTTTCACGGAATTTGCATGTTTACCAAAGTTGCAAGAAATATCCGTTTTTGTGTAGTAAAAATGAATTGCTCAATTGATGTCAAAACGCTCGAATTCATTATCTATGTATAACAAAGGGGAACGAAATGAAATAATTCGATTAACAGAATTTTAATCTCCCAAATGCTAGTAGAACAGGATTCTTGATTTTTAATTCGTTCTCGATTTTTGATTCGTTCAGATTAAAATAAATTTTTATCTGGCGAATCTAATCCATCTGGCATAAACGGTTAAATTCGATCATTTTTTAAAATTTGATTATACTTAAATGAGAATTTTTTAGATTTTTTTGATTATTATATTCTATTTAAAAATCACACAATAATTTGATTATTCCATTTAAAAATAATCAAAATTCTACAAAAAATGATCGAATTTAACCGTTTATGCCAGAAGTATGAGATTCGTCAGATAAAAATTTATTTTAATCTGAACGAATGAAAAAATCGAGAACGATTTAAATATCAAGAATCGTAATGTTCTAAGAAAGTTTTTTAGAATTTTGATTATTCTATTTAAGAATAACCTCAAACAGAATAATCAAAATTCTAAATTCTCTTCTTTGAATATTCTTAAAATTTTGGATAAAATTCTTATCAAAAGCCAACGATTTTCATTAGATTCTAAAACGCATACAAATATTTTTTAAAAATTCAATGTACAAAAGAAGCAGAGGGAAATATAATTGTGTAGAATATAAATCAATTATCATTATTATTCTAATAAACAATATTAGCTATTAGTATTTAATGAATTGTGTAATTCAATGCAATTAAATTATGATTAAATTAATCCAGGGAGAGGGTCTGATGGCCGAATGGCTAGCGCACTGGCGTTCGGTACCACAGGTACCGGGTTCAAATCCCGGCTTTGCCCATGGGTGTTTGTAGTGGTTCGAAATCCACTTTAAGCCGTAGGTCCCGGTCCTAATAGATCGTAGAGCGCTGCGGGGGCATTGTTACTTCCGTCGCTTACCATCAAGTTACACGCGCCCCCTGGGTAATGCAAAGTGAGTAACATCGGTGCAGCCCTTATGGCGAAGATCACGGTCTATTTGCCAGCTGCATTAGAAGAAGAAAAATCCAGGGTTGTTTTTTTATTTCAATATTATTACTTGTTTTTCATAGTCAAATATTTCGGGTTGTTTTTTTTATTTCAATATTATTACTTGTTTTTCATAGTCAAATATTTCGGGTTGTTTTTTTTATTTCAATATTATTACTTGTTTTTCATAGTCAAATATTTCGGGTTTTTTTTTTATTTCAAAATTATTACTTGTTTTTCATAGTCAAATATTTCGGGTTGTTTTTTTTTTATTTCAATATTATTACTTGTTTTTCATAGTCAAATATTTCGTGACTTATTTCTCCAATTTAATTGAAGATTTATGATGTTTAATGACTTTTGAGTGCTTCTTGTGTGTAAAACACAGAAGTGCATAGCATTTGTATTACTTTCCTACTGCAGTTTTTAAATGGTTGCGTTTTATTATTCCATTTGAATGTTTCTGTTCTTTTAAAAGTTCATTTTCATGCTAATTTTACCCTTGACTGCACGTTCCTGCTAACGCCCTAAATAATGCATAATTTAAAATACAGATTTTCTTAATGAAGAATACTTGGCATTTTAACAATCCTTGAATGATTTTAGGCATAGGACTTTGCTCGCGCAAGGCTAAGAGATGGAATGCTTCTAATGTCTAGATTCTTAAGCTTTCTCATCCATTTGCTTTGATTATATTTACACACATTTAACTTATGGCTTTATTTTTATTCATCAAAAACAATATAAGTTGCCTAATTACTGGATTACATATGCAAGGAAGTACCTTATTGCCTACTGATTTTAACTATGCACATGCTTGCATTATCTCATATCTCGACAAATAGTAAAACACTAATATATCACATGTACCATAACGCAATATATAAAAGCATTCATGGTTGGTTAAGTCTAAAGAAATATATTTGTATTTAAAAATATTAAACATTAATGAATCACTAAAGTGTAACGTGATACTTATATACGGAAGTGGCGAGTAACACTTGTTGGATCAAATGTTTAGAATATGGAAAATGCAAAAATATAAACATATTATCAATTATATAATATGCATTAATGTATTTACAAATGTAGTTTGTCGACTTTGCATAATGCATTGATGATTAATGACAGAGGGATGGAGATACGATTGACGAATGTATTAAATTTCCTCCGCTTATTTAATTCAAAGTTAGCAAATATGTCACAAAAGTTCTTAGATCATTTATATTCTTGCATTTAAACATAGCATACTCGAGATCTTGAGAGTACCTCATTGAAGTAATACCTCATTGCATAAATTTATTTAAACAAAGACGAAATAAAAGAGCCAAAGTAAAATCCAAAGTTTTCAGCGGACTGATGGCTAGCGCTCTGGCCTTTGGCTCCGCAGGCTTGTGCAAATACTGACAATTTAATGTGGTTCGTATTACATTAAATTGTCAGTTCCGCTCTGTTTAATCTAGTGTGAACAAAATGACCGTAGAGCGACAAACTAACCAATACTTCTGGTGTCGAATCGGGGGCCGATCAATAATATACTTGCAGAAGAAGAAAAGTGTTTACTTATGCAATATTTCCGGGTAGAATTGTTAGTGAAGACAATGTTGTTGGATGTTAGGCAATCTTTATACAGTAACTAATCATTGTCGTGGAGCTATGTCATAATAAATATGAAATAGTTTTGCTTTATTTTTTGCGCATCAACAACATCGGAGCTATTTGAGTCTGATATATTCACTTTTTCACACCATGGTAATTTCTATAAGATAATTGGTTCTTTCATTACAAACATTCAAAAGTATCCGTAAAGATGTGATAACAGAATTTTTTTATTAAATTTTAAAGTAGTTAACAATTAGAAAGTATTTTTTTTAATTTTAAAATGTTTTTTTTGTGTGTGTGTGCGTGTTAAAAAGCATGAGAAAGTTTCAGAAGATAGTCTCTTTGTTCTTCTGTGTTTATCTACTAAATATTTACTTTTATAACGCGTTGAATCTTGTTCCTTTCCGCTCTGGCGAGCAAGTATCACAGAACATATCTTGGTGAACAAAAAAAACTGCTAATTTGCTTATTTGTAAAGTATTACAGTTCTATAATATGTCTAGATTCTCTGTCACAAACTTGCATATTGAAGATTGCTACTTAGCTAGTTGCTTCTTAGCTAGGTTTTAATAGCCAGATAAATAGCTTAGAAAATAATACTTACATAAAGCATGTAATAATTTTCTTCTGTATATATTGTAACCCATGTGTAAAATAATTAGTTAAATGGATTCCCATGAATTTTTGCAATTAATATAATTTCTATTAAGTTACCATTTCATTAGACTCATCATGATGCTTCGTTTTCATAATGTTTTATAAAATGAAAATATTAATGAAAGATAAAATTAAATTTCATTACAACTTATTTGTAATATCACACCATATCTTATTATTTATCATTTTTTAATTTAATGTTATTGTAAAAAGGAATATCTTCTGAATTCATTAGTTTTGCATGTATTAGTTGCATTTCGTGTTGTACTATATTTTTGTTGTTGTGCATTTAATACAATTAAAAATTTTGCACTCTTATATTGTATATAAATTGTACTTTTTTTAGTACAATTAAAATTGCACTCTTATATTGTATATAAATTGTACTTTTAGTACAATTAAAATTGCACTCTTATATTGCATGGTATAAATTGTACTCTTTTAGTACAATTAAAATTGCACTTTCTTATATTGCATGGTTTAAATTGTACCTTTCTAATGCAATTAAAAAGTATTTCATTCTTTTAATTGCATTCTTATATTTGAAAAAAAACCCATTTATAGATTGAGAATATTAAATTCCTTTGTAATTGTAAATCATTTATGGACTTCTGAAAAGGAAAATGAATTGAAAAAAATTATTGAATCTTGGTTAACTGTTGTTAAATAGACAGTTGAATGACTTCTTTTTCCCATATGCAGATATTTCTTTCCATCAAAGCCAACGTGTTAGACGTCTGATTTGCGAAACAAATTTACAACTTTTCGTGTTCCAAAACCGATAACAACTTCATGCATGCATGCTTACCTCAAATAATGGAAAGATTGTTATTGTTTCAAGCACGAACACCCGTTAGGTATCGAGCATTTTTTTTTAAATGGAACGAATGCATGCTGACTAGAATATTAATGCACAGACTTTCGTGCAAAGTTCTAAACTATATTCATGTTATTTATAAAAAAAAATTATGCAGGCCTTTGTGTCTTATAAATCTTAAATTATTCTGCTGAATTTAATCATCAACTATGTTGAAAAAGACCCCATTAGCACATACTATATACTCGATTTACTAATGTTTATGAACTATAAAATGATATTTGCATTATTTACACATCGATCTACACATAATGCCAACTGAATAATAATGTTCAAAATAATGCATTTATAATGTATATTTAATGTATTCAATAACGCAATCCGTGTTCAATTTGGTAAATATTAGTTTTAAAGAAAACTATTTTCAAATTCATGTTGTAAATAGATTGGTTTGCTGTTATTTTTTAATAAATCCTTAAAATTCTCAAATTTCTGCAAGACTTCTAAAATTTAAAAAAAAAAAAAACATTAAAATATATTTTTCTGTTTTTATGAAATAATTTCCTGCTTTCCAATGGTACCGAAAATAACTTTTTTAGGTCCATAATCATTCTTTTAATCTATGAAAAACTATTTTAAAAATGTTATACTAAATACTAAATATATAGAAATATTAAATGTGAAACTTAATCTATACTATAAATATCACTTTGTTTAATCTTTTTGTAGAATAGACATGATTTACTGAAAAATTAAGAAGTAAGAAAAGAGAATTAGGTATTATTAGAAAACAATATTTTATCCCTAATATATTGTTCGAAAAAAAAAACTTAAGTAATATTTCATGGTATTGGCATAATACAGTTATGTTACCAGTAACATACTGAAATAATGTAGTGCAACGAAATCTCGCAAATCAACGCTAGTTGGCTTTAGATTGCGAGATCCCAAAACAAGCGTTTAACTTTTGTATTTGATTTTCTCTAATGGTCATATTATAATTAATTTTAAAAACTTAGTTAAATTCAATTCGTTGACAACCAATAATTTTCTATCCATAAAGAATTCATTCTCATAATTTGTTAACCTTCACAATATTAATATAAAATTGGTGAACGGTTCTAGTTACTGAGTAATAATTTTTTTCCAAAATAATATAGATAAAAAAAAAATTTAAATATAATATCAATATATCTTGCTCAGTTGAATATATTCTAAAGCATATAGAGCGCTACACTCGTGTCCCATTGTATAGAGCGCTAACCAGAAGGTCTCGTGTCCCATTGTATAGAGCGCTAACCAGAAGGTCTCGTGTCCCATTGTATAGAGCGCTAACCAGAAGGTCTCGTGTCCCATTGTATAGAGCGCTAACCAGAGGGTCTCGTGTCCCATTTGTATAGAGCGCTAACCAGAGGGTCTCGTGTCCCTTTGTATAGAGTACAACCAGGTCTCGTGTCCCTTTGTATAGAGCGCTAACCAGAGGGTCTCGTGTCCCATTGTATAGAGCGCTAACCAGAGGGTCTCGTGTCCCATTGTATAGAGCGCTAACCAGAGGGTCTCGTGTCCCATTGTATAGAGCGCTAACCAGAAGGTCTCGTGTCCCAGTGTATAGCGAGCTAACCAGAAGGCAGAAAGACAAGGATTTCAATGCGCTGAAAAATTAAATTGATAGCGATGGTTTGAAATCGACAATTAAATTCTAACTAAATTTTTCAGTGTTTTCTCTAATATCACGCGCAAATTAAGGGAGTTCAAAATCTATTCACTTGTCCTTTTCAGTACTGGATACAGTGTAACATCTATCCTACCACGCGTGCCATAATATCAAAACTCTGCTATATTAGTGACAAGACATGCTGGCCTTTTTCCACCAATATAACTGTATTTTGGGCTTGATAATGCAATTCAAAAGATTAAACTGAAATATTCATGCTATGTCTTCCCCAAAACATGAATACGAGTCTGTACTACAAGATTACAAGTAAATTGCAACTTATTTGCCTTAATCCGTAGAAATTTTTAAATTTATCTATACGGAAACAATATAATTAACTTTATAAAAGAGATTACAGCAGATTAACTGTCATGAGACATTTTAAATTCGTTTGCAATATCAAAATATTTTGCATTTATCTTTTAGAAACAAGTTTAGAAGGAAGCTAAATCAAAATATTTATGAAATGCCAAATCAATGTTTTACATCTAATTTTTTTTGTAATATTTTGAAAATAGTCCAGAAATGGGTTAATATAATTTTTTTTTTTAATTTATGCATTAAATAATTTGCAGCTTACGAATTATACAACTCAAAACATTTTTACTGAATTAACTTACTCTTCCGGAATGGAATAGTTTCCTAAATGTTGTATATGTTCACATACGAGACAATTGAACTAATGATTCGGTTAAAATCAAAATATTTAACTTTAATATTTTGTTAATTAATCAAAATATTTAACAAAATATGTCAATTTGTAAACTGACATTGTTTAAGATGGTTATTCATCTGAATCATTCGAAAAGCATAGCAACTGAATGTTGTATTGTTAAATCGAGAAAGATATTTAGTTTACATATATTGGACTTCATTTTTCACTTGATGGCAGTTAAAGTCTGGAATCAACAGTTCCACTGCCTGGTTGAACATTTCAGGGTTTTCATAAATTTGACTGAAATCTGGTTATTCGGAAGATAATAATTATTCACTCCTTTCCTGCCTGATGGTCAGTGTGCAGAATGATGGCCAATTGGCTTGCGCTCTGGCTTTAGGTACCACAAGCGTCAGGTACGAATCCTGGCTGTGGCATGCAGGTTTGTTAGTGGTTCGAAATCCACGTTACACAGTAAGTCCCAGGTCTTATTAACCTAAATTGTGCAAAAATTACCGTAGAACAAAAAAAAAAAACCAAACCTTTTCTGTATTTAATTTATTGGCCGCTTGCCAATCGGTGGTCAAACAGTGGCGTAATAAGGGGAAAAGGTATAGAGAAAGAGGCTTTTAATTACAATGAAAATCAATTAATTGTTTTAAATATTAAATATCAAATTACATAATATTATAAAAGAGGAAAATTCCATTACTATTTTTTTTTTTTTTTTTCAAAATTGGTTTGAACCACGTGTATCTGACTAGCATCATTAACAAGTAATTTACTCATCCGTTTCCACCTTTAAACTGGATGTTTACCTTTCCGCGCAATCGCTGGCAGGGGCAGTAATTTGAGAGGCATTTTAACATGGAATGTTTAACATGGAATTTAACATTCCATTAACATTTTAACATGGAAAGGGTCAACTGGTTAAAAGCTTAATCAAAAGACACAACTCACTCGCATGATAACTGTAATATTATTTGTTAAAAAGTTAATTTTAAAAAAAAAAAGTTGAGTTATTTGCAAAAAAAAAAAAGTTTTAATTATTTCATTTTCTTTGAAAATTAAATTTTCTATTTTGATTCAGCAATCTTCGTTGTTAGATAGGTGAAAGCACTTAAAATACGTAAAAGAATGCATTCAATTTTAGTTTGAGTTTAAAAGTCACCATTAAAACTAGTTTCTCAGTTTAAAAGGCTTCATTATTAAAAAAAATGTTAGTATGTGTCAAATATATAATAGTGATTTATACAGCGAACTTAAATGGTTTATTTAAATGTCAAAAACACAAAGAGGGAAATAAATCTCGACCATAATAGAAATTTCAAATTTCAGTCAAAATCAAGTTTTTTAATTTGAATACTTGTAGAACCAAGAGCATCTACTATATCTTCTGTCAAACCTATCCACAAATCTTCAATGAAATTGAAATTCAATTTTTCAAGATGCCAAGACCTTGTAAAAGTATTAGTCAGTTGCATCCTGTTAGTTTAAGAAAAATTATCACTTTGATGTTTTTTTACCATCAACCCTTGGCCTACCACCCACAGATTCAGAGACATCAGTAACATTATGTAAATCATTACAGTCACTCCACTACAGATGAGCTTCAAGTACAACCAGTTGAATTCTCCTCCTAATCGTCCGTGAGCTCTTGCATATACACCACATCCAATCTTGAAAGTAATAACTGTGTCAAATAGCAATACTAACCAATGGTGATGAAAGAGGCTTCGTTGAATGCATTATGCATCAGTTATGAGTGAAACATGCTTCAGAGTGAACATTTACTAAATTACCAATTGTCTTCTGTGAAAGTTGTTCAGCTGACACTGCATTTCCCATAATGAAACAACTGTAACATACTTTTTTTTTCCTGCTGATGTGAAGCGGTTTCTTTTGCTGGATTTTTATCAGTGAATGTCCCAATTTAAAAATCAAGGCTAATGATTTTTTTAAACTGATCAAAATATTGAACATTAATAGCGGTCATCATTTGACTGATTAAATTTACTATTCCTGAAGTTTTCTTGAGGATATGGGTTGATGAATTGTCAGATTTACGATCACAGAATATTAAAAACTGTTTTTTCCTCTTATTTAGAGCTGCATTTAATGTATCTGTCTAGTGTTTCTAATTGAATTACTAATGTCATTGACATTGAAATTCCTGCCTAATTGCTTTTAATAAAGCATACATTTTAATGGCAGTGATAGAGAGTAATTCTAAAATTAGAACGTAAACGTTTATTCGTTTTCTATTTGTACTTCATCAGTTAATGAATTAAATTCTTTTTTGATCGTTGTGCTTAATTTTAATAAATGAGTACAAATGATTCAACAAAAAAGAAATTCAATATCCTACATAAATGATAATGTAAATATTTTTTTTAAAAATGTAATAAATAACAAACTCTTACTATTAGACATTTTATACGATTGCTTTAGATAATTATACGTAACTTAATTGCAACAAGTAATATAAAAAAAAAAATTTAAAGTCAATTCCTACTTTTTTTCACTCTATTGCAGAAAGTCCTTTATAAATAATTTTCATTCATTTTTTAAGTTTATCTGGCGCCATCTATTGGTAGATATATGCAACTTAAATCTAAAAAGAACTAAAATTAAGTAAATTTAATTATTGAATTAATATTTGAAAAAAAATTGTATCATCAAGTGTCATCCACTACAAGTTTAAAAAAATGTATTTGAACTCGAGTGGATGAATAAAAAGTATTTTATGAACGATTAAAAATTTGAACAAGATATACATAGGGAGGGTGTGAGCTAATAGAAGGAATTGAATAAAATCATTTAAATCTGACTAACATCGCCACCAAGTAACTTCGATAATTATCCATCAATTGTAAATTTTTACTTTAAAAACAAAATGCAATGCTGTTTACAGTCAATAATAAATTTCATGTAAATGAGAAGCGGATTTATTGGCACTGACTGAATTTAAATGGATGTTTGATTAGTAAGTTATTTCAAAACTGTTTTCGCAAGGACAATTTTAGAATAATATTATGGCCAGTTCTTTATTTATTGATGTTTAAAAGTGTCTAAAATTTTAGATTGGTATCTAATAACAAACTCAATCCCTCGCGTGCATAAGCAAGTACTCATTTTAAAAATGTGTTTTAAAAGTTAAATCTATGGTACCACATATCAAGTTTCAGGTTGGAATTCTGACAGTGGCATGGATCTTCATTAGTGGCTCTGAATCCACGTTAAACTGTAGGTACCGGTCTTAATTAGCCTAACGTGGGCAAAAAATAACAGTAGAGCGACAAACCAAAAACAAGTAATATACACTGAAGTGACAAAAGTCATGGGATAGCAATATGCAAATTTTCAGATGGCAGTCGCATGGCGTAGAGCAGGTATAAATGCGCAGTGCTTTCGCAGAGCTTTCATTTCTGTTCAAGTGATTCATGTGAAGAGGTTTTGACGTGATGATGACCGCACGACGGGAATTAACAGACTTTGAACGCGGAATGTTAGTTGGAGCTAGACGCATGGGTCATGCCATTTTCGAAATCGTTAGGGAATTCAACATTCCTAGATCCACTGTGTCAAGAGTGTGCCGGAGAGTATGAAATTTCAGGCATAACATCCCACCATGGACAGCGCAGTGGTCGACCGCCTGCACTTAACGACCGAGACCGGCGACGTCTGCAAAGAGTCGTAAATTCTAACAGACAAGCAACACTGCGTCAAATAACCGTAGAAATCAATGTGGGACGTACAAGGGACTTGTCTGTTAGAACTGTGCGGAGAAATTTGGCTTTCTTGGGCTATTCCAGCAGAAGACCGACTCGAGTGCCTTTACTGACAGAACGACATCGCTTGCAGCGACTCTCGTGGGCACGTGAGCATATCGGTTGGTCCCTAGATGAATGGAAAACCGTGGCCTGGTCCGATGAGTCACGATTTCAGTTGGTAAGAGCTGATGGTAGGGTTCGAGTGTGGCGCAGACCCCACGAAGCCATGGACCCAAACTGTCAGCAAGGCACTGTTCAAGCTGGTGGTGGCTCCGTAATGGTGTGGGCTGTTTTTTTCATGGCATGGACTTGGTCCTCTGGTGCGACTGGACCGAACATTGACTGGAAATGCTTATGTTCAGCTACTTGGAGATCACTTGCAGCCATTCATGGACTTCATGTACCCAAACAACGATGGGATTTTTATGGATGACAATGCGCCATGTCACCGGGCCCTTGGTTTGAAGAACATTCTGGACAATTCCAACGAATGATCTGGCCACCTAGATCGCCCAACATGAATCCCATCGAGCATTTATGGGACATCATCGAGAGGTCTGTTCGTGCCCAAAATCCTGCACCATCAACGCTTTCACAATTATGGACGTCTATCGAGACGGCATGGCTCAATATTCCTGCAGAAGACTTCCAACGATTTGTTGAGTCCATGACACGATATTAAGAGGTATCCCATGACTTTTGTCACTTCAGTGTATAAAAAATTTAACATCAATTCCTACTTTTTTTTTCACTATATTGCAAAAAGTCCTTTATAAATAATTTTCATTCATTTTTTAAGTTTATCTGGCGCTATCCATTGATAGATATATGCAACTTAAATCTAAAAAAAACTAAAATTAATAAATTAAATTTAATGAATGAAATAATAGTTCAAAAAAATTAAGCATCCAGTGTCATCCACTACAAAAAATGTATTTGAACTTGAGTGGATGAATAAAGTATTTTATGAACGATTGGAAATTTGAACAAGATATATATAGGGAGAGTGTGAGATAATAGAAGGAATTGAATAAAATCCACTTTATATGAGATGATAAAAATTCTGGTGATTGGCTTCAATTTTGAAATTACTTCGTTGCCGTTGTAAATGGCGAGATTGTTTTTAAACCTCACTTTAATTCCATCAAAAGATTTTGTATAATAAAACTCACTCTTATTTTTTTTTTTACTTTATTATAGTTATTGTGTTAGTTTGTAGTGAGTTTTTATTAATTTGCAGCAATATCAAGCACTAAAATTAAAAAACATGTAAATTCAATTCCGTTATATTGAAATTGCATTTATTTTATATCAAAAAAATATGTAGATACTGCAATCCTTTTTAACCTACATATCGTGTTACCATAATCATTATCTTTACCATTGACCGATTTTATCAAGCAAAGGGTTAGAGAGATGGAACCATAAAAAATCTTACAGAAATAAGAAAACAACAAAACAATGCGCTTGACACGGGGTTGCTTTTACAACTCTTGTTCTCATCTTTTCCCAATTGCGTCACTTTACGAAGTACTTTGAAGAAGAAAAAATCCTCATGGATAATTACGCCAAAAAGAATCCTCAGAAAAAGACAATGTTATCTCTTTAAGATATCGTGACCGGGGTAACATCACGACACTTCGAATGCATTGTCAAGAACTCTCATCAAAGCTTTTGTCGTATTCTTCCAACCATCCTTTTTACTTGGGAGAAACTCTTGTAGAGGGCGGAGGTCACGGAGCTATTTGGCTTTTTCCAAGTCTAGAGAGAAATTTCTCAACAAACAGAAGGAAAAAGTGGATTTTCTCTCGATGAATAGGCGAAAGTTAAGTGATGGAAAGTGATTCTTCTCTTTAAAATGACCCATTTTTCCCTCCACCACGATTTAAAAGAAAAATATTTTAACAAATAGTTTGTGCTGCAGATTTACTGTTTACGTTTTTATGAGTTTTAAAATTTATTCTTTTTACTTTTTTTAGTATTGTCAATTTTTTCATATTAAAAATATTTGCTTTTTAACGTAAAAGTAATGTTCAACTTGTATGTGATGTATTTAATAATTTAATTGCAATATGAGATTCATTCATTTGATATTAGTTTGTGTTATAGTTGTTGCATTAAATACGTTACGTGCGTATTTATTGCAACATCTATATAGATTTGTAATTGTTGCATATTTAGTTAAAACATGGGCAACGTTAGAAAATGTTTAATGAAGCTTAATTGAATTTTATGATATCCCTCAACTCTATATAGATTGTTTAATTTTAGCTCATTTTAATTTGCTTTAATATTGAGTAGGACTTTTTGAAAAATAAACATTGTAAAATTGGTCATATTTGTATAAATGATAGATTTTTTACCTGAATTCATTCAAAGATTTTTTTTTATCTTTTTTAAAAATTAGATAATTACTCAATTCTCAGCAAAACAATTTGTAAATAATAGTTCTATTACATTAGCTCTAAAACACATGACAATTTTTGGTACTCTAAAATGAACTATACTGTTGAATTCTATCATTAATGTGATGTGAACTTATCAAATGTATTGTGTGATCCTTTCCTTTATAATGAACATTTGCTTGGTTTTTTTAAGTCCATAGTATTTTAAAATCATATATAAATGAATATTAATTTACATATTACTCGTAAAATCTTTTCTTATATTAATACCTATGCGAATTTACATTGACGTGTTATACATATCGATACACATATTAACAAAGCTCTGACAATTTGTATGCCCCTTATCAATAATGATGGAAGAAAAATCCACCCATTTTCAAATTTTTAATCTCTCCAATACTATCCAATCTATATTTTTTATTAGACTTGTTCTAAATCGTTTGAAAAAAACTATATATAAGATCTCATTTAATCTGTTATTCTATAAGGTACTCAGAATAATGACCAACTTATGATTAAAACTAGTAAACCCTTCTACCTCCTTCCTTTTATCAAGTAAAACCAAACTTTAGTTTAAATAATCTTCACTAATATAATAACTAAACTAACTTCGCTTAACTAAAAATAATTCAGTAAAAAAATGTATTTTCATTAGTAGAAAATGCTAAAATATCTTCAATAATCCATGTAAAAAGCTACGATACGACATTGACTAAAAGAAACGTATATCCATACATAGACTCAAAATTTAAATACACTGCATTATAATTGTGTTCATTAGCATTACACTATATACAACGCCGGATAGCATAATGCTAATAAATTCGTCAAGATACCGTATTAAGAATAATAAACCTAATTATGTAATTATAATTACGTAATACCGCAGAACAGGTGATCAAGTATATAGAATTCTGAAGAAAATGGAAAGGTTAAAAAAAAAAAAAATTTTCAATACATATTGGATATGTATATGAACGCAATGTCAAGATTGAATTGTGTTAATAACTTCTTCAACAAGAAAGTACACCTACGTATGTATTTTTAAACTGATCCAGTTTTTTATGGCGTTTTGTTACTTGGTGTAATGGATTTCTACAATAGCTCAAAAACGTAGCTATTCTTAAGAACAAACAAATCACCCCGTATTCCTAATGATTTATTGATCTACTTTAAATGCGGTCTAGTTTCTGTTTGTTTTCATTTGTTGTCCCAAAGACCATTACTTCGTCTCATCTCGCAAATTTAGTCGTTAAATGACCTATAAAACTCTCTGCACCGGAAGAGGAAACGATTGGGCCAGCGCTCGGCAATAACTGTCGCTTTGGGAATATCGTTTCGAATAATGACTTGTCAATTGGGTGACAGCTGTCAAAGTTGTTCACTCAGAACGACAATTTGCACCCGATTGCTAATTCTTTCGAACTAGGGCACCTTAAAACTGGAACTGTTTTATCCGTATTTAGCTTGTGAAATGTGTAAAGAAACGAAAATTCTTGGCACCACGCATCCATTGTATTAGACATTTTTATTTTCTTAAAAAAAAAAAAAAAGTTTTTATGTAAAAAAATTTTATAAGTCAATTCCTACTTAGATCAACAAAGTAATTTTATTTTAGTTACTTTTTATTAAATAAATGTTTTCCAGCAATCTACACGCTTCGCCACTGGCGATATTTATTCCTAAATTTATATCCTGCTAAATATCTTATGAAATTTTTTTCTCCCTATAAAACTAAAATTAATTAACTTAATTAATGAATTAATACTTGCAAAAACTGTATTAACACCAGTGTCATCCACTACAAGTTCAAATACATTTTTAAAACTTGTAGGGGAATAAAAAAGTATTTTATTAACGATTGAAAATTTCCTTTACGAATAAAGTTGAAATTTTCCTCTTACATCTGGCGTCATCTATTATTAGATATGTGCAACTTAAAACTAAAATTAATTAAATTTAATTAACGAATTAATATTTGCAAAAACTGTATTAACATCCAGTGTCATCCACTACAAGTTTAAAAAGTGTATTTTAAATTGAGTAGATGCAAAAAAGGATTTTATTAACGATTGAAAACTTGAACAAGATATATAAATATGTATAGGGAGAATGTGAACTAATAGTAGGAATTGAAAAAGTTTGTTTTCTAATATTAATTGAAACTAGTGTTTTCCTAGTTTATTAAGTGCCCTGATGGCCAATTGACTGTCCCTCTGATACCACAAGCTTCAGGTTCGAATGCTGGCGGTGCTACGGATGTTTTTGTGAGTGGTTCGGAATTCACGTTAGGCTATAGGTCCCTGTCTAATTAGCCCAAAGTGTGCATAAAATGACCATAGACCGACAAATCAATCCCCGCCTAGTTTATTAATAAATATTTGTGCAATATTTATTAATATTGCCCAAATATTTATTCCACGTTACATGTAATCCACGCACAGGTCCAGCTGGATTCCAGCTCTGACAGCGTAAATCCACGTTAAGCTGTAGGTTCGGGTCTAATTAGCCCAAAGTGGGCAAAATTACCGTAGAGTGGCAAACAAAACTTATTTTACTAATAAATTTTTGTGCGATATAAAAGACACGGGATACATTGTAATTCTCTGTACGACAAATATAATTTATTTAATACGTTTATACATACACTGATTTCTTATAGAAGGAAGATTAATTTTTATATTCAGTCAAAAAAACTTGAGCTTGGGTCATGGTCTTCAAGAAAGTAAAATTGTTCGAGGTCAAAATAGTATATAAACATAAGAAATTAAAAAGAACTGAAAAAACTTAAATATTTATCTTTAAAATTTATTGCTTTAAAGATTTGATTACATAACTGCTGTTGATATTTAATCTTTTGTAGTTTATGTATATTAAGAGCATGATGAGAAAATAAAACTGCTGATTATATCTTCAAAGAAATTAAGTTCCTGTTTCTATTGTTCGTTCTCTTTTGTTCGTTATTCTTTTATTTCCATATTAAATAATTTGCGCAATGAAAACAAAATTTTTTTTTGAAGGTTATGTAATTAAGTATCACATTAATCAAGCTTTTACGTTTTGAAAGTGTTTACAAATTGAAGATATGGATTTTTCTGAAATGATAGAATCTTTGAATTCTTTCTTTGAATTTATTTTCTGAATTTATTGAAATTTATAATCAGTTAAAGATCTATAAAATATGTTTTCTATTTCAGCTCTTTTGACTTGCTTTTCCTCTGCCGAAGATTTCAAATGTCCTGAGCAATTCGGGTACTACAGGGATTTCAGGGACTGCTCAAAATACTACGTCTGTGTGTTTGGTGATGCTCTGCATGAAAAATGTACTGGTGGGCTGCATTTCAGCCTCGAACTTCAAACTTGTGATTGGCCCCGGAATGTCAATTGTGAACCAGGTGAGTTGACCAGATTTCATTCCCAATTCCAGATACTTGAATTCTTATTCACCACTGATAATGGTGAATTTGTAGCATGTTTAACGATACCCCAAGAATCTTCGCAACAATCTTGTTGCATTAAAGAGTGAATAACGAATTCATAAAGATATTTTAAGAATAATTAACTCGTATTATCTATGCTACAAAACCCAAGATAATAGCTAACTGATGTATATGAGGTTTGCGAAACTTTTTATCTATAATACAAATTTAAATCACTCTAGTTAAGCTGAGAATTAAATTCTTAAAAGCTACGATCTAATTGACTATTGGAGCAATCGGTGATTGGGCTCTTATTTTGATAGTTAAACTTGATTCAAAGTATATATAGTTTCTCACTTCTCAATTTATATGTATTATGAGAAGATATAAACTCAATATTTTCTAAAATTATTTTCTGTTATTAAAAGTAGATTGGTATGTTGCATTATATTGATATAGGTAGAAATAAATCGAAATGTATGTTTCAATTTGTTTTATTAAAAAAATTGCTCCAAAAGACTGTGTACACATGTGGAAAGTTAAGTATTTTCACATGATATCAGTATAGGTCAACAAATGTTTCAGTCATTTTAAGTATTTTTATCCATTTAATATCTAATGTATTTTTTAAGAAATAACTACAACCAGGATTCGAAATGGAGCCCCTCCTACACGGTGGCTACATACATTGCCACAAATCAAACTGCCTGCGTTGATATTACTTTAATATCAAAATTCGTTGAGTTTGATTTGTAATTTGTTTGATTGTTTGAGGATTGTTTCTAGCCTGCTGCTAAACCCTACATTTTATATTAAAATATTTAATCATTAAAAATTTAATACCTTATTTAAAAATATTAAATACTTTTAATCTGTCATTCTAAAATCTTAAGAATTCATCAAAGCACAAAAAGAGACTTGCATACTTAAATTCAATGAGTAATGTATCTTTTCTTTTGTATTTCGGACAGGATTGTCTCTGTAACACACAGAGTCGTAACTTAACACGAGGAAGCAGTTCCGTATTAAGTTATAAGTTTATAGTTTCATAAACGTTATTCATCTGAAATGGAACCTGCATATCGAAAGGACGCTTGAAAACTATCTAGTTGTTTGCTATCAAATGGTGGTCCTATTTGTATATACTTTCCATCTATTCTCCTAACATTTTATGAATTCATTTTTATTATTGCTCAACTTCAATTATAAACAATTACACGAAATTTTTACAGGTGAAAATCCTTTAGAAGAAAAGGTTATTGAAGTTGATGACGAAATCTTTAGTTCCAGTCGTAGAACATCAACTGCAACCAATGAAAATTCTCAGCCTCCACTCAAACATCAAGAAAAAGAACCGGTCTCTACCTATCAACACTTTGATAGTCCAAATGGAGAATCCAAAGAAAGGCCTAGAAATTCTGAAGCTTCAACAGACAACCAGAAACAAAGACCCCAGTCTACAGATCAAAACCAACGTCCACCTAATCCAGAAACAACAGAAGCTCCTCGTCTTCAGCAGAATCCTAGAACAACATTTGCTGACAAATCGCCTGAAAGTGTGTCGGAGGATCCCTTATATGCGAGTGATCAAGACAGTAAAGTAAGTCTTACTTTTGAAATTGTCATGGGAAAAAAAGTTTATCTTAAATGACAGTTAAATATTTGAACATTTATGCTTTTCACATTTTTAAACTGAAATTAATGTTTTTTAACATTAACTTCTTTAGGGACAGTGATAGGCATGTACACACTTATATTAATTTTAATTTAAAATTTTTAACTTATATATAGAAAATAAACTTATATAGTTTTCCAACAGATTTTTTAGCATAATACAGTGCTGCAATAATAATAAAGTGGGGTTTTTTTCTAGCATTAATAATATTTTCTAAGTAACAAAACTGTTTTGTAAATATGTAATATTAAATTATACAAGTTGTCTTTAAATAATTGAGTTACTAATTCTTTCAAAATATCGTGACAAAAACTGTTACATACCACATTTGTTTTAGAAAATTAAAATAATATCCATTATTGAATGTAACTGATCAACTATTGATGTTAACTGACTTACACTTTTGATTCGTAATTCTTCATTAAAGTCTAATAATCACATAAGGGGACCTATTTATATGCGCAATGTTTTTCCACTTTATTCGGTCTAGTTGAATTGTTACCGATATAAAATAAATTCAAGAAAAATTATTTACCTTTTAATTTATTTTAAACCGTTCCGGAAAAAGATGTCAAGTTTATACTTTATGCATTTCATATTAGTATGACAGGAACAACAGTTGTCTCATTAATAATTAAGAGTTTTGTAAACAATCTTAAGTTACAATGTTCTTTAAGAAAAGTGTACTTGCCTCGATTATATTCATTAAACTTAATTTTATATACGAATTTATGTAATTGTTTGTATACATTTCATATTTTGTATATAATTAATATTTTTACTTTAGGAACCACTGGATAATTATGATCCTCAAGAGCCAAAGTATGATGAGGCAGCTCCACCACTTGTTGATTCTGAAGGAGGTATTCACATCGCTGATGGAGGTCATGGACTGGATGCTTTTGGTGGATTATCTCATCTTCCTGGTCTTGGTGATTTTAGAGTTCTCGAGAAACCAATCTATAACGCCAATACAGGGAAGCAAGAACATGATGAAGATTACAAACATCACGACAAAGAACAACCAATTTCAACCAAACCAAGGAGCTTAGAGAGCTATCCTAATAGCAATTCACAATCTAAAGACTTGGATGTTGTCATAGATTACTCCAATGGAAATGGTAAAGACCAGAAATATGAATATTCAGACAATAGGAAACCTTTTGGTACCATACCTCCAATTATATTCGATGACAATGCTGATCATAAAGATTATGGAGGATTCGATATAATCACTCCCATTCGTAAAATTCAAAATCCCGGTTCAACATCCAGAAACGATCAAGAAAATTCCAAAGATCAATCGGATTTATTGTTAGATCCCATCAATGCTCAAGATTTACCACGACTTGAAAAAAAACTAAATAAAGAACTCGAAGATTTACAAAGGAATACTGAAATTACTCCACCAAGTATTAGCTTTGAGAATTTTCCCGAGTTTAATTTTGATATCGATCGCAATTTGAAAAAACAAAATGCTACTGTACCTGAAATTCAATTTGATGACCATCCTTTAAATATTGGAAGAGATAATCCCCACCTACCTCAAAATACACGATACGATCCAAACGAAAAATCTCACGATATTGCTGCTGTTGGTTCTACTCGTGTAGAACCTTCGGAGAAAAGAAATGTATTGGATTCAAGAACAAATAATGGTAATAGTAAAGATCCAGATGTTCAATATGGTAATGATCCTGTTGTCCGAACAGAATTTGTTGACGTTAGTGTAGATTATTCAAAATTGGATTATGAATCTAACAGAAATAACCAGCCTAAAAAAGAGCAAACTAGTCGAGTAATCAATGATAACTCCGGATCAAGTGAAGAAAATTTGTCAAGTGCCAAAAACTCATTCTCAGAAAATCAAGGAAGCTCCATTAATAATCAAAGAGATTTTAATAATCCACCTTCTGAATCGGATAGCTATGAAGATTCTGCATTGGCATTCCCGGTTCAACCAATAGACTCTAATTTTGGAACATATACTGGCAATAATAATCGGCAAGCTAAAAAGATTGATAAAACACCAGATGTAATTGAATTACCAAGTATAACAGACATTCAAAAAGAAAGTCCACAAAGACATCCAAATTTACCTAATCGCCAAACTCCAAATCAAAAGGTTGATGATTCTTCGAAAATTGATGGTCCAAGATCCGAAAACTTTAATCCAGTTGCTGTCTATGATGATTTTGATAAATTAAAACATGAATATACCAACGATTATTACACAGAAGATCAACCCGAGCCTACTACCAGACCTACTACAATAATAAGAACACGTCCCACTAGACCACGCAAATCTACGACTACCACAACAACGACTACAACTACTACCACACCGGCTCCCATTAAAATAAGATCCCGAACTCCTCTAGCCCAAATTCCAAAGCCAACAAAACCAACGATTTCCAAAATACAGGAAAATCCTCCAACACGTCCACCAAATCAATATCCAACACCCGAGCCATACACTCAAGCCCAAAAATGTGATCCTAGAAAGTGTCGATTGCCAGATTGTCGCTGCGGAGGTACAGACATTCCGGGAGGAATACCTGTCAATGAGACACCTCAACTTGTGCTCTTGACTTTTGATGATGCCGTCAACGACCTCAACAACGACCTTTACGATGAACTATTTAATACTGGCAGAGCAAATCCTAATGGTTGCCCCATTTTGGGAACTTTCTACGTTTCACATGAATGGACAGATTATGGCCAAGTGCAGAGCTTGTATTCGCAGGGTCATGAAATCGCTTCACATTCTATCACGTAAGTAAATAATGTTGGAATAGTTTTATTGGTTATGCATTCTGAACAAAGAATTCTAACATTTCATTAGTAAATGTATTGGGAAATATGCTGACCTTAAGACCTTTGTGAGTAAAAAAAAAAACAAGCAGAGCGAAAAAAAATCTAAAATAATTTCTTTATTTTAGTAGTAAATTAATGTTTTCAATATTCGATTGCATGGCACATTTTTAATCTTGTAATATGAATATGTAGTTTTAATATTCAGTGGAATTTTTATTAATCAGTTTAAAGCTATTATCTTTTCTGATCATATTTCCATTAATGTTGTCACGACATTGCAGAATAGTTTGAATCGTTCCAAATTTTAATTGGAATATTTCAGGTCTGGAATATTTCAGATAAAGTCTATTTAGTAAACTTAGATAGTTATAGATAAAGTATAATTAATTGTTATTATCAGATAATGTTCAAGTTTAATTGAAGAAAACTATTTTTGAGATAGTGGATACCGGTTTTCACAAACATCACTTTTTTATGATTTTCTTTCAATGAAACAAGAAATAATTCATTGTAATCGACTTCAAAAGAGTGAATATACTAACTCTAAATAGTATTTCTTACGCAAGTCTACCAACAGCCTTAACCTCCATGGAAGTTGTATTAAAGACCACTCCTCTAATACCTTAAATTATCCCCCAAATCTGGATTCCCTGTCCACGCTATTAATCCCACATTGATCACATCATGCCATGATTCCTCAAATGATCATGGCACTAGTCCTTAAGTATCAAATAAAAATCCTTTTTATTTGATAAATGAGCTGCTTCATTTAAGTGATAAATCCATTTATTTGTAAATTGGGACGTTTAAAATTTGAATTGGAATCAAAATTTTTTTTTTCAGCGCAAAATGTGTATGGGAATATTATATACCACTGATTGCAATATTATAAAAATGAAATGTCATTGTTTTTAAAATATTTAAATTATAATTATCTTAAATTTATCATACGACATTTAAAAATCGGTTCAATTATTGCAATTGGAATATATATTTTATTTCCAAGATAATATTGTAAAACAATGTTTTCTTTTTACAGTCATAGTTACGGTGAAAAATTCTCCAAGAATCAATGGATGCGTGAAATTCACGGACAGAGAGAGATTCTGCACTTGTTCGGGGGAGTCAAGATGGAAGACATCCGAGGCATGCGAGCTCCTTTCCTCCAGATCGGCGGCAACAAGATGTTCGAAATGCTCTACGACGCCAACTTCACGTACGACTCTTCCATGCCGGTTTACGAGAACAATCCTCCCTTCTGGCCCTACACACTCGATTATGCCTTGAGTCACGAATGTATGATCTTCCCATGTCCAACCAAATCTTATCCTGGACTCTGGGAAGTGGGCATGGTAATGTGGGTGGACCTAAGGGGAGGACGCTGTTCTATGGGTGATGCCTGCTCCAATCCACAAGACGAAGAAGCAGTCACTAAGATGCTCATGAAAAATTTCAATCGCCACTACAAAACCAATAGATCACCCTTCGGTCTCTTCTACCACTCTGCTTGGTTCAACACGCAACACCACAGACGTGGTTTCATGAAGTTTCTGGATGAAATTCTGAAGAAGGATGATGTATATTTCGTAACCAATTGGCAACTAATACAGTGGATGAAAAATCCAAAACCTTCCAGCCAGGTGAAGAGTTTCGAGCCGTTTCACTGTAGACGAAGGGACAGGCCACCACCCTGTCCCTCTCCAACTGTGTGCAATGTGTGGTACCAAGGCGGGGTCAGGTACATGAAGACTTGCCAACCATGTCCCGTCAAGTATCCATGGGTAGGAAGCACGGGATACGATAGTAACAACCGTGGATGAATACCCTGTGTGATCTCTAGTGTGTTTTTAATTTAATTAAATTTTACAGCAAAAAAAAAAACAAAGTGAATGTGAGATTTAACCGTTATTTAATTTCCCTTTTTATTGTTCCTGAGAACTCTTTTGGACCAAATTACAAATCATCAGAAAAAGAATGGTTCATTCAATTCTCACAAAGTGAGATCTTTGCCATAACTCTTCATAAACTAATTTTTCCTTGCTGTCATTGCATTGTCATTTTTTTAGATACATGTATTGAATTTTTTTTTACAATTCGAGCACTGCTTTTATAAATGTACTTTACAAATATGAAAATAACTTTTTTTTTCTCACCGCAATATGCACCAGATTCTGTGTGATATTTTTCTTAGATCTTGTACAACAGAAAATATTTATTCGTATAGCAGAAGTCCTGCCTAAAGGAAAGGATTCAAATACATTGGACTGGTTACAATCTTTGACATTAAAATTCCATCCATGAAGCCAATTAAAAGTTGCCAAATTGCTCGGGAGCATATTTGTTGAAATGATTTTCAATGCTTTTAAGTGGTTTGCTTGGTGTTAAGATTTCCGTTTTTCGAAATTATGCTGTTTCTATTTCTAAAACTAAAAAGGAATGAATGTGTGATGAATTTATTTCTCTGCATAAGTGAAGAGGATGGACTTTATCAGATTGTAGAAAAAAAAAAAGGATTTACCTTAAAAAAATTAACGTGTTTTAATCTGATTTTAAATAGCATAAAATGCTTCTAGCTTATGCTTGTGCCAAATTGATTGTTTTTGGTGTAATTTGACATTTTAAACTTTCTGTGCTTTTATTTTTATCTACTATTGAAAATAACTTGTTTTGCACAATGATTTTTAATTGATAAATAAAATTTAAGTATAAATTAATATAAATGCCTTTTGCTTTATACTTCGTAAACAATTTTTAAATATGCAAGAACTGCATCACTAAATGATCACTAAGAATAAAATTAAATTTCATTTGAAACGTACTTCATAAAACTAATGTATTTTATTGCAGAATAAGGAAATAATGTATGTAGAGTAAGAAATCTGAAATTACTGATTTTTTAAATATATATGTATCAGTAGTTTCAGTTTCTAATTTTACAATACATTGTTAAACTTTTGAAGAACATTTCTTGATGCAGTTTTTCCTACCTCGTGGTTTTGGTGGGGAAAACAAATTTGGGTCTTATGTGTTCTTGATTGTAATTTGTTGAACTTTGAATTGTAATTTTGTGAATAAAGATGTGTAATTCTATCAAGTGTTTATGATTTAATCTTTTATTATTATTAATAATAATCAAAACATTTGTTGTCCAGCTATTCATGGTAAAAAGATATTCTAGATAATTTCAATAATATTTTTATTAGCGATAATATAACCGACAATGGTGCTCTAATTTATTTCTTTATATCATGACACGTTTGAAAATAACCCTGCTTTCATTTTGTATTGAAATTCAAAGTATGTAAATTGTGATGGATACAAAAACGCTCAACTATAAGTAATTTTTTCCAAGATGAAACGAACTGGAACCAAGTCAGAAAAGCAATTTTCTAATAGTTACCATCATAAACATGGTGTCCGAGAATTTTAAATAAGTTTATAAAGATAACAATATAATGTTGAACTGAAAAAAAGTTTCAATATTTGGAAATACAATGCTTTAGAATCATCTCGAGAAATCGTAATTAAATTTTACACAAGTTCGCAATTTCTTCATTTCAAAATATTCTCGTAACATTTTGACATATTCATTTTAATATTCAACGAAATTTCGTTAAGTTACTGTTCATCAAAACTTCGTCAAATTGTTTTCAACTATCTGACGAACTATTTTTTTATCAAAATAAACTCCTTTAAAAAAAAAAAAAATTTCAAATGATAATCGTCATTTTTGATTAATTAATTCTTAATAAACTATTAATATTTTTATATAAACTCGATTTTAAAATTTAGCAATTAATGAGTTTTTTTTTTACAAATGACTTGTAGCTTCCTTGTAAACAGCAACAGAGAGAAATTTTGGACACGATACAGAGAAAAGATCAAATTCTTGTTCACGTGTGCACTTATATATAACCAAATATGAGTATCGTAATGTACCATGAGTACCATGATGCTCCTCTTGGTCCCATGGACAACATCCAAGAGGTAGTACTTTTCTAGTCGGACATTGTAAAAGCATGTTCGTGGTCACTCATACCAACGCATTCTTTAAGCACACTTTAAATTTGTTCACTGTTGTAGAAATGTAGGTTGAATGACAGGTCAATGGCGTACTTTGGCTTCGAAAGAACAAACTTTGGTATATCCCCGTTAAAAGTCTCAAGGGGTAATATGGTAGAAGGACAATTTCATGTATTTTTGTCCGCGGGGAGAAATGGATAACAGTAATGAAGTATGTCAACAAATATTTGATCTTCCTACTGCAATGTGTTCGAATATATTTTCACCATGGCTTTTTACGAAGTTCTTGTCATTTGTGAAAAGAGCAATCAATTGGAATTCCAGTGCGTTTTAAAAAGATTAGAACAAAATATTTAAAACGTAATATTTACTTATGAAACATTTGTTTCCACGTTATCTTAGGAAGAATACTTGAATACTTGTTGATAAAATAAAATTCAAAATTTAATTTTCTTTTACAATATATTACTTAACAAAAGTCAAAGGTTTGGTTTGTCGCTCTACGGTTATTTTGTGCATACGAGGGCTAAACAGACCGGGACCTACAGTTTAAAGTGCATTCCAAACCACTAACAAATATCCATGCCAACGCCAGTATTCGAACCTGAAGCCCGTGACATCAAAGATCATAGCGTTAGCCACCAGGCCGTAAAAGTCAAAGGAAACAAAACACATTCGTGTATTTACAGAAAATTCGCAGTCCAGATATCAAATTGTATGCTTTCAAACTTTCTATTTTAAATGTTTGACATTGTTTTTTTAATACAAAAACTATTTATGAAGATACACTATCAAAAATTCAAAACAACCTTGCAAATTATAAAAACTATTTAAAGTTGTTTTGAATTTTTGATAGTGTATCTTCATAAACAGTTTTTATAATTTGCATGTATTTTTACTGAAGAGGAAATTATACTTGTTAGTGTTAATCTGCTTGAAGTATAATCTTCCGTATACTAATAATTTTATCGTAAATGGGGAAAATAAAAATTGAAAAATGTATATATCATAAACCTATACGCATTGAATTGTTTTAATAGGGAGGAAAATCAGTTTCATTAAAATTAAAGGTTAATTATAAATATTTATATTATATAAAATTAGTTAGTTTTATAATAATTAAGATATATATTGCTTTGAAAATAAAAATCGACATTTCCTCAAAAAAAAATTTTTAAAAAAGCGTTTGAACAAATAAAAAATATAACGTTACGGTTTACTGAAAAGTTACATTAATTTTCACCCACTTTCATTTCCATATGCATATTGAAAAAAAATCGAAACTTGTTTAATTGACATTTGGACAGATGGAAAAGTGCCCTGTGATCCGCAATGACCCAAATTCAGTCTCGAAGAACGGATATTTGTTAACGGTTAAAAATGTACCTACCTCGAGCTTAGATATGGATGGGCGAGTATTTGTTCTTGGGATTATTCGACCAAAGAAACTTGGAGAGAAAAAAAGCGGTTTACAGTCAAAAGCGAGGCCGGTTTTTTCAGAAAAAAAAAATTCAGGAATTGTTTATATAAGATTATTCACAAACTAAAGCAATCAAACAATAGAAAGACTTGATAGAATGTAATGTAAATGCATGCATTTACCATATTTAACCATCCTTGGCAATATTAATATGTATATACAGAAAAGATGTATGTCATCAAGCAATTAAAAGCATTCGAATACGATTTATATTTAAGACTTTTAAACACTTGATACGCTTTTTAATTACTTGAGGGCATACATCTTTCCTGTATATATATATAATATTGCCAAGGATGTTTAAATGTTAAATAAGGTAAATGCATGCATTTACATTTACATTCTATCTTTCGACTAAAGCACTATTAAGCACTTGAGGTATGTAAAGATTGATACGATTTATATTTATTATTGATACGATTTATATTTTCTTTACATACCTCCAGTGCTTGTAAAATTAAGTTGTAAATGCTTGTAAGTCATTAAAAGAGAGTCAATTTGAAAGTCTTAAATATGAATCGTATCAATCTTTACATACCTTAATAGTGCTTGCAGTCGAAGACAATATGAATGCATGTATTTATCTTGTTTAATACTTAAACATCTTTGGCAACATCAATAGTTGAATTGATTATGGATTAACTATCTGATAAAAAGATCTCATCCGCAGAATTAATTTTAAACGAATACTTTTTTGAGCTACTGCAAGATTGTAATATTAGTATGGCAGTCAATTCTGTCAAGCATAAATTATCTGATTTTAACGAATGATTTATCTCTTGATCCAGGATGTCCACACTTTTAGCTTATTAAGGCCACATTTGAAGAAATAAATCGATCTTGATCTCCATATGTAATAGATTAATTTCAAAAGAATTAAACAATCTGTTAAATAATATATAAATTATTGCAATATTAGTATGGCAGTCAATTGATCCACACATACTAGTAAGTTATCCGATTGGAACGAATGATTTAACTCTTGATCTGGGATGCCCAAACTTTTAGCTTTTTAAGGCCACATTTGAAAAAATAAATCGATCTTGATCTCCATATGTAATAGATTATTTCAAAAGAATTAACCAAGAAAAACTGGTAAATAATGTAAATGGTACATCAAAAAAAAAAATTAGAAAATTGAGAAGTAGTGCTTTACAATTTCGTTTCACAACAAATTTCTTTTTACAAATATTTTAAAAGAATCCAAGAGATTAATAAGATTCAATCACTAAAATAATAAAAAATTAATGTAGCATATATTTTACCATTATTTCTTCATTTTTACACAAAAATGAGGAAATGTCTTATTTTTATGGTTATCTGGATGCATTTTTTAATTCCTGAAAACTAGTTTATGTTGATCAATTAGGATTTTTAGCAGTATTACTTATAAAAAACTATGCAAACAGATTTCACAGGTTCAGGAATTTCCTTTGTATAGATATCCTATAAACTAGATACAACAAAGAACAAAATTAAATAATATTATTTCTTACAACATTGTTTTTATTTTTAAATAAATAATTTTAAAACAATTATCAAAAGAACTAAAAGCTGTAAACACAACTTTATTCAAATAGTTCCATTTTATCGCACGCCTTCAAACTTTTTTAAATCATTGTAATTGTTCAGATTCATCTGTCTATAACAAAAACCAGTTTAAACATAACAAATAAAGCAATCCATCTAATTAAAAATGTTCCTCTTCATGTATATGCTTTTTTCCATCAAGCCGAAGACAAAAGAGAAACAGTTAACATGATCACGTGTGAACGGTTTTCTTCAATATAAAACAGTTGCTTTACTTATTAATATTTTGCTCAGAACAAGACGTACTGTATTGTTGAGAAATTCGTAGTTTAAATTCATATGTTAGATTCACATATTAACTTTCACTCAGTAGCATGTAAGTGTACAGATTATCTAATTATTAAGAGAAAGAAAATGTTAATAAATCTTCTTCTTCTTTACTGGCATTACAGATTTAAACAGGCTTGAGCCTCCAATACAAACGGCTCTCCATCTGTCTCGCTCCAATGTCAATCTCTTCCAGTTAATAATTTTCAGTTGTCTAAGATCCTCCTCGACGCTATCCATCCACCTTTCTATTGAATAGAGGAATAGAGGTCTTCTCTCTTCCTATTGTTGAACAATTTACATAACATAATCCTTTAATGATGTTTCCCTCATCTCTGCGATGCACATGTCCGAGCCAGCGGATTCTTTGTGAGTTGATGTATGTCACAACGTCTCCATTTTTAATTAGGTGTTCAATTTCTTTGTTTATTTTTCTAATACATATATTATCGTCAACTCTTTGTCCAAAACTTTTTCTCAAGATTTTCCTCTCCATTTCCCTGATGTAATCCAAATTCTTAGCCTTTAATGTCCACGTTTCTTCCCATACGTAACGATTTCCATTATTAGAGTCTTTTAAATCAAAAGTTTTGCTTTTCTTGAAATAAATCTGTTGTTATACAATTTTATATTTGCTTAAAATTCTCGATGTTGATAAATATTTTAATTAAAAAAAAAATGCTTTATAGATTTTTTTTTTTTTTTTTTACATTTAAAGATGTACCTAAATCACCCTTTTATTGCTTTTATGTCATTTTATCTTATTTGTTTAAATGTCGATAAAATTTATGGCTAAGTTTTTTATGTTAAGTATTTAAAATACTAATATTACATATGTTTAAGTATTTTTATATTATTAAATGTTTTTCTCTATTCTAAATGTTAAATAATGATTAAAATATATTTAATAAAATAAAATGTCGCAGCAATTGCTAATAATTCTAATGGAAGGAATGAATTGATTAACATGCGTTTATGTCGGTGATATGTTATAATTTATTCATCCGTTTTAAAATGATAGTCGTTCATTTAATAAATTATATACTCCAGTGGTTTTCAAATTGAGCAATGCGAACGTACGGAAAGAGAAAATGAAATTTTTCATAAAAATAAACAATTAATTCTTCTAAATAAACAAGGATTAGTGTAAGGATGAAGGAATATTTCAACTCAACTCGGCTCCAAGAAATCCTCGGCTAATCAGGAAAACCCCACGTGAGCAGGCAAATAAACATAATGGCAAATCAGGCAACCTCACATGGAAGGAGTAAATAAAATGAAAGACACAAAAAAAAGAACAGAATAGAGTCAAACCAGGCAACTCCACATGGAAGGAGTAAATCAAATGAAAGACACAAAAGAACAGAATAGAGTCAAATCAGGCAACTCCACATGGAAGGAGTAAATAAAATGAAAGACACAAAAGAACAGAATAGAGTCAAATCAGGCAACTCCACATGGAAGGAGTAAATAAAATGAAAGACACAAAAAGAACAGAATAGAGTCAAATCAGGCAACCCCACATGGAAGGAGTAAATAAAATGAAAGACACAAAAGAACAGAATAGAGTCAAATCAAGCAACCCCACATGGAAGGAGTAAATAAAATGAAAGACACAAAAGAACAGAATCGAGTCAAATCAGGCAACCCCACATGGAAGGTGTAAATAAAGTAAAAGACACAAAAGAACAGAATCGAGTCAAATCAGGCAACCCCACATGGAAGGAGTAAATAAAGTAAAAGCCACAAAAGAACAAAATCAAGTCAAATCAGACAACCCCACATGAAAGGAGTAAATAAAATAAAAGACACAAAAGAACAGAATCAAGTCAAATCAGGCAACCCCACATAAAGGGAGCTGATGAACTAAAAGACACAAAAGAACAGAATCGAATCAAATCAGGCAACTCCACATGAAAGGAGCAGATGAAATAAACTAGAAAAAGCAGAATCTAGTCAAATTTTTAATTCAATATTAGTTCCAAGCAGAACATCAAGAAACAATCATCTGCCAGATTCAGTTAAGATCAACAGTTGAGAAAACTTTCACTATTTAGGTTAAAAAGTAATAAATAAAAGCAGGTACTGAAGAAAAGGTTTTTCCAACAAAAACTAATTAGTTGCTTGTTTTATGATTTACCTAAAACAGGAACTGAAGCAGGATATTGCATTGTATTGCAACATAAAAATTAATAAGGATCACAGTATTTTTAATTTAGAAAATAATTTGGAATTTAAATTAGGTTAAATTTCTATTTCAAGCCTTTATTTCTATATCTCCAAATTTGGTCTCAACAGCGGGTACAGGACTAATCCAAAAAGAAAAATCTAGGGCTGATACAAAAAAAGATTTAATGGAGGATTAACCCCATAAAAAGAAGCATTTGGTAACATGACCAAACATCTATGGTTAAGTGTGAAAAAAAATCTAATCCTATTATTCATTAAATAATTACCTGAAAACATTTGAAACACTTAACATTTTATTTTTATGATTTTATCTCGTGCTTTATAATATTAATCTACAATGAAAAGATCTTTCGTAGAAATTAATAACACCCATGCATACACTTGCTGTAAAAAATCCCTTCTTTTCAGAAAATTGCATCCATAGAATCGTATACAATCAATTGTATCAATCGAAAATTGTACCCAATCAGTTGTATCAATCGAAAATTGTATCCAATCAATTATATCAATCGGAAATTTTATCCAATTAATTGTATCAATCAAAAATTGTATCCAATCAATTGTATCAATCAAATATTGTATCCAATCAATAGAATCATTTCGTGTATTCTTTTACCTTCCTCAGCAGAATGCTTGTGTGCTAAGTTGATAGATAACTTCCAAAATTATAATTAATATATTTCTCATAATTTTTAAGATAATATATTATTTTCTGTTCGATTGGTCATAAATTGTTTATTTAAGCAATTATAAAAATAAACATAAAGAAAATCGCTTATACATTCTCTTATATATTTACAAAATATTACATCAGGCCAGTTTTCCATAATTTTAATACTAGCTTTATGGTTAATTCTAATTTCAATTTTAATGCTACTTTTACTTCAATGCTAGGTTTTATTTTAATACTAGCTATACCCACAATGAAAGGGCATTCTAATTCACAGATTTATGAAGTCTATCAATATAGACTCGAAACTTTCAAACGAATACAATTATACCCTCAATGACAGACAGCTACATTCTCAATGAAAGAGCATTCTAGTTCACAGATTTATAAAATCTATCAATATAGACTCGAAAAAACTTTCGAACGAATACAGTTACACCCTCAATGAAAGACTTCAGAGACAGATAGACACAAGATAGGCTTCATAGACATTGTAGTTCACAGGTTTATGAAATCTATCAACTCGAAACTTTCGAACGAATACAATTACATTCTCAAAGGACAATTGTGTGTAAAGATTAAAAGTGTGTAAAGATTTGTAATCAATATAGACTGCGAAAATGTTAGATGTAAAAAAGTTATTTATTGTTAATTCTTGTTTGGGTAAAACAACAACACTAAAAAAATGGCTCACGTGATACCATTTTTTTTTTTTTACCACATTAATTTTGCCAAGCTACACTTTCATTCAAAGAAATTCCCATCCATGGAAATACCCAAAGCATGTAACTTTTCTTTTTTTTTGTTTGAATTATCTGTGTCCACAGCCATTTGTTGTCGGGAACATACGTGCCAAGAAACAGTTACGCTTCGCACATGTCTGACTGCATTGAAATGTAGACATTTCGCCTGTTCATAGTATGTGACCTGAAACACGAATTCTGTGGGATTGGGAGACACAAGTTGTTGTTTTTTTGTGATAAACGGTGGTGGTATCGAAGACAACCCTCTATGTCATTGAGCGTCGGAGGAGAAATCTAGATAAAAGATCGTTACGAAAGTTAAACCCCCACAAAAGTTCTCTGCACTCTTAATTACTGTTTCGCAGACAAATAGAGAGGCTTTTGCTTTTTTTACAACATCCGGTAAAGGTCTGTGATAACTTAATATTCTTGTCAAGGAGTTGATTCACAAGAATTTCTTTCTTCTTTTCTGAAATTTCGACAAAACCAAAACTTTTTTTCAGATCAAGGTTATGTATGAGGATAAAATTCCTCAGTTAGGTTAGACTAGATAACTCTTATCTTCTAGAGCTGCAACAGACAGTTGTTGGAAATAGAAATTGCAATTCATAAATTATTCAAGCTGTTTATTTTTATTGTTACTTTATTTAAATTTGAATGCATTGCCTTTTGACATTGTTTATTAAGAATAATTAAGTCCATTTACCAAATGCATTCATGGTATTATTTGATACTGGTAATCTTATTGTAGCAGGAAACACGTTCAAGAACATGAAATGGGAAAAGAAAGTTCAATAACTTTCGTAAAATCATCGAACTGAAACTAAGATATGAAAAATAATTTTTTTTTTTTCACTGAAAATGTAACAAATATATGTGAATGTTTTTTTAATATTGATGGCAAATAATATATTTTAAGTGACATCTGCTATATGAGTGTCGAAATCTTAGATGGAAATTCTTAAAAATTCGATAACTTAAAAAAATTATGTTTTGTTAAAAACGAGGTTATGATGTAGATTTCCTTGTTAAAATAAGTTTTCAGCTTATTATTCCTAATAATTATATGAATATTGTATAAATGAAAAAATTACACATTTCTTTCTTTTTTTAGTACACAGCATGGTGCCATATATCGACCAATTAAAGAGTTTACAACAACATAGGGCTTATTTGAGACATAGGGCTCATTTTTGTCCTCCATTATATTGTTACTCCGAAGCGATGCTATTATAACAGTATATATCGATCGCGAACTATAAGCGATCTATTATATTTATATTTCGCAGTTAAAGCAATCACCAAAATTTAAATGCAGGAGTCTCTTTTCTGAATGATCTTTATATAATTACATGTTAAAAAAACTTTTTAAATATGTAGGAGCAATTTTTGTTTGTTTGCCTCTAGTAGGTTGTTGATAAGTGATAAAATATTGCATTTCTAGACCTCTAAGAACTGTTAAATCACAGAAATCTCCATTATAGAAAGGACAATCTCCATTATGTGAAAAGACATTCTATTTAACAGATTTATGAAGTCTATCAATATAGACTGAGAAATTCTCGAGCGTATAGAGATACACCCTCAATGAAAAGGACATTTTATATGCACATTGGAAATTATCAATAGTAAAGTATCTGAAGTATCATTTAGAATTTTTTTTAATTACAAGATCATGTAAAATTCGACCTTGTGATAAACGCAAAACTTGAAAGCATCAGTTCTATGAACTCGCACAGGTTTTTCTCTGGCATTTTCAGGACATAGTATGTGTCTTATACTTATCAAGTTAAATGCGCCTTATACTTCTAAGTTAACAATTCATAGAACTGATGCTTCATTTTCTAATTTGTGTTTGTTACAGAAAAACAGTATTACTAGAAAATTGAAGGATCTGTCCTATGTATTCATATAAGTTCTTCTCTGTCATTTTCAGGACAACACAGTATGCGCCTTACACTTTTCCAAGTTAAATGTGCCTTATGCTTTTTAGAGTTAAATTTGCCTTATACTTTTCAAGTTAAATGCCTTATACTTTTAAAGTTAACAATTCATAAACTGATGCTATTTGTGTTTTTTTACAGAAAAACAGTATTACTAGAAAATTGAAGGATCAGTCCTATGTACTCATATAAGTTCTCTGTCATTTTCTAGGACAACACAGTATGCGCTTATACTTTTCCAATTAAATGTGCCTTATGCTTTTCAAGTTAAATTTGCCTTATACTTTTCAAGGTAAATGTGCCTTTTATATTCATAAAGTTAGCAATTCATAGAACTGATGCTTCATTTGATTTGCTCTGCGGTTGTGAGTTTGTTACAGAAAAATAGTCGTGCTACAGAACTGAAAAGCATCCGTCCCTATGAACTCATACAAGTTCTTCTGAGGAATTTTAAGGACAACACAGCCTCTTCCTTATGCGTTTCAAGTCAAATGTACCTTATACTTTACTTTAAGTTAAGGATTCATAGAACTGATGCTTCATTTTTTGTTGCTCTGCGGTTGTGAGTTTGTTACAGAAAAATATGAATGGACTAAGAACTGAAGCATCCGTCCTATGAACTCATACAAATTCTTCTGAGGAATTTTAAGGACAGCACAGCCTCTTTTCCTTATGCTTTCAAGTCAAATGTACCTTATACTTTTAAGTTAATGATTCATAGAACTGATGCTTCATTTTTGATTTGCTCTTGCGATTGTGAGTTTGTTACAGAAAAATAGTCGGACTACAGAACTGAAGCATCCGTCCTATGAACTCATACAAATTCTTCTGAGGAATTTTAAGCACAACACAGCCTCTTTCCTTATGCGTTTCAAGTTAAATGTACCTTATACTTTTAAGTTAAGGATTCATAGAACTGATGCTTCATTTTTGATTTGCTCTGCGGTTGTGAGTTTGTTACAGAAAAATAGTCGTGCTACAGAACTGAAGCTCCGTCCTATGAACTCAACTCATACAAGTTCTTCTGAGGAATTTTTAAGGACAACACAGCCTCTTCCTTATGCGTTTCAAGTCAAATGTTTATACTTTTAAGTTAAGAATTCATAGAACTGATGCTTCTTCATTTTTGATTTGCTCTGGGGTTGTGAGTTTGTTACAGAAAATAGTCGTGCTACAGAACTGAAGCATCCGTCCTCATAGTTCTTCTGAGGAATTTTAAGGACAGCACAGCCTCTTCCTTATGCGTTTCAAGTCAAATGTACCTTATACTTTAAGTTAATGATTCATAGAAACTGATACTTCATTTTTGATTTGCTCTGCGATTGTGGAGTTTGTTACAGAAAATAGTCGTACTCACAGAACTGGAAGCATCCGTCCTATGAACTCATACAAATTCTTCTCCGGCATTTCTTTGTCAGGGACATAGTATGGCAAATCTTATACGTTTCAAGTTAAATGTGACTTGACTTTCTTTAAATTAATAATTCAGAGAATTGATGCTTCATCTTCATTTCTCCGGTATTTTCAGTACAACGCAAAACAGTATGCGCCTTATGCCATTGAAGTTAAATGTGCCTTATACTTTTAAGTTAATAATTCATAGAACTGATTCTTCAATTTCGCATTTATGGGTTTGTCACGGAAAAAATGGCATTACATGAAACTATAACATACAACAGAAGAAGAAAAATTGCATGATGAAAATTTTTTAAATGTGTAGCAAATGACTTTCGAAACAAATAACAAATTTGACGCAGAATCTCAACCTTGTGGTGAATACAAAAACGACTCACATTCAAGCCATTAACTCATGAGTGTAGAATTTTTTGAAACCCACCTTTTACTACATTTTTCAAAAGAATCCTCCTGCGGTTCGGACTTAAAAAAAGCGAAAGTGATGCCTTATCTCCACCAATCAAAGACAGGGAATCTTCTCGGAATCCGCCATCTGATCTGATCTCCAGAAATTACTCAAAAAACCTTGAAATTGAGATCAATGGGGTTAAGGAAGTCCCACCGTCCCGCGGGTGGGTAAGGGCGATGTGGAAAACCCACCAGTCACCCAGATATTTCGGCGTCCCCCGACACGGAAGTGTCGTCCCTAACCCCAATTCATCAAATCGAAGGTTTTGGAAGGACGTCAAGAGTGATGTCAAAAAACGATCTAGAAGTGTCATAATTCAGACAACCAACAGCTTGAATAGGGTCTCTTTTATGGCACGTGACATGCTATCTTGAAACACTTTCAATTTTTTAACTCTCTACCTTTGGACAATTTTTTGCAAATGTCATGAGATATGACGGCTTTAGCTTGGTTATGGCTCCATAGTTGTAGCTTTGTAGAATAGTAATTGACACTTGATACTCAATGGAAGGGAATCTAATCTTTTAAGTGAAGTAATCTTTTAATAGAAAGTTGATGTACATTGATATTTTATTTGTATAATCCAGGTCATTAAATATGATTCTTCATTTATACATATATTTGTTATGAGCGAATAAAAAAAAAAGTAAATTTGATACTTCGGAAGATAAGACATGAAGTTTATAAAGGTATTAGGAACTTTGTAATAGTATGTATTAAAGACATTCTTTTAGAATTAATATCATTAGATGTATGTTTTTTTTCCATTTGATTTTTTTTTTTTGGTATGTATTAAAGACATTTTTTTTCCATTATTCTAATACTTTGATTTTGAACAACTTTCTGCCTTTGGACAGTTTTTTTTTACAAATGTCATGAGATATGACAGCTTTTACTGGGTATGGCCCGGTGGTGTGGCTCTATAGAATACAAATTGACACTTGATATTCAATGGAAGTGATTAGTAATGGGGATATCTTTTAATAGAAAATAGATGTACATGAGTATTTTATTTGTATAATTCATAATCATTAAATATGGTTCTTCCTATATGCATGTATGTATATATATGTATATTTGATATGGGAAAATAAAAGTGCCACTTGATACTTCCCGAAAGATAAGGGGAAGTTTATAAAAGTACATGGAACTTTATAATAGTATGTATTAAAGATATTTTTGTACAATTAATATCATTAGATATGTCGTTTTTTATCCATTTGATTTTGTAGTTACGAACATAGAATAAAAAGTAACATTTGATATTTGAAGGAAGTTAAAGTTATAGGATATATCAATTAGTGTGAAATGGATATATTTAGGAGTTAAAAAACAATATATATGTTTAGCTGCCATTTGAAAGACTTGGATTGAAAGCATTTTGATTTTAAAAATATATGATAAAAATAAATTTGCGATCTAGAAGTGTCATAATTCAGAGCCAGGCAATAGCCCGGAATGGGGTCTCTTTTTATGACACGTGACATGTTACTTGAAACACTTTCAATTTTAATTTTCTACCTTTGGACATTTTTTTTTTGAAAATGTCATGAGATATGACAGCGTTAGTTTTTGGTTATGGCTTGGTAGGTGTAGCTCTATAGAATAAAAAAACTGACATTTGATATTCAATGTAAATGACAAAGCAAGGGATAACTTTTAATAGAAAATAGATGTACATGGGTGTTTTATTTGTATAATTCATGTCAGTATATTATTATATATATATTTTTGATATAGGGAGAATAAAAGTAGCATTTGATACTTTTCTAAAGATATGGAAATTTATAATAGCATGTATTGAAGATATTTTTTGGCACGATTAATGTCATTAGATATGTCTTTTTTTTTTCATTTGATTTTGTAGTTATATTGCATAGAATAAATTTTTTTTTTTTTATTTCCAATGGCAAATTATGAACAGTTACAGCAATAAAAAAAAGAACAACGAAAAAAAAATAATAATACAACAAAACATGCTGAAACAGAGTTCATTAATCTAACAATAATGCCAAGTTGCAGATCTTTTAGCCAAAAAAAGTGTTACCAGGTGCAACACGGGGAGGTAGATCTGCGCACCCTAGAATAAAAAGTAGCATTTGATATTTGAAGGAAAGTTAAAGGTAAGGGATCAATTAATGTGAAATAGATATATTTAGGTGTCAAAAACCAGTGAGTTATTTTTTAGTTGTTATTTTAAAATTCGGCTGGTAGAAAGCTTTTTGTTTTCTAAATATAAGATGCAAAGTAGTTTTACATAAAGGGAAAGAATAACATTCAAAAATTATTCAGCTTACAATTATTGGTTTTAAAGTTAGAAATTAAATAATAATTGTAAAGTGATTAAATAAATAATAATTGTAAAGTGAGCAATTAAATAATAACTTTTATGAGAATTAACTTTTAATTTGAAGGAAAATTAAAGTTAACGGAAATATCAGTTAATGTGTAATATATTTAGAGATATATTTAGTTTTATTTAGAAGATAACAAAAGCAATGATGTATTTTTAGTTGTTATTTGAAAGACTTGGCTTCAAAGCTTTTTCATTTCAATATATATGATGCAAAATAGTTCAGTAAAACGAAAGAATAATAGTAAAAAATTATTTAGTTTTGTCAATAACTGTAAAAGTGAGAAATTAAATAATAACTAAAGTGAGAATTAACTTTAATTTGAAGGAAAGTTAAAGTTAACGGAAATATAAATTTATGTATAATGGATATATTTAGATGTCCGAAGAAACAATGATATATTTTTTATTGTTATTTAAAATACTTGGCTTCAAAGCTTTTTTATTTTCAAAAATCTACATATATGATGCAAAGTAGTTTAGATAAAAGTAAATAAAAAAACATTCAAACAAAATTTCTATACTTTTTGCCAATGGTTATAAATGAGAAACATTGCAAAATATTTTGGAAATATGATTTTGCAATATTTCATAATTTTCTGTATTCTTATAGTTATTTTGTGACATTTTTTTTTGTTTGTTATTATTGTTAAAAAATTAAAACTATTCTAATAAAAACGTGTCATTACATTTTCAAAAACCTAAAATAATATTTTTCAAGCAATGAATTTATTAATGAAATATTATAAGAACGATAAAATTAAAAGTTCCGCTTTTAAATCAAAATATTAAATATTTATTTACAAATAATGAAAAGTTAGTAGTTTATACTGTATTTTAATTTTGTCTAAAACATCATTATTATTGTCATTTTCAAGAACATCAATGTTATTCTTTCATTTGATGAACATCATAATATTTTATAATGCATATTATTATTTTCAGCAATTTTTAATTAATATTGAATTTCATGCAGGTAAATTCTTTTACCAGAAAATATCAACTTGTTTAATTACTATTTCAATGCATCAAAAAATTGACAATTATATTGATACTTTGACGAAATACGATTTGAATTTTAAGTTATGATTGTAATAATTAAAAGTCGGAATTAATTTATATGTTTGAATTCAAAAAGGTATAAATATAAGACTAAAATTTAATAATAAATAAATTAAAATTTAAATGCAAATAACATCTTTAAAATATGAAGGTTAAAATAACATAGGTTGATCCAAATAATTATATAAGCTAAAAAAAATTCTATTAATAAAATTTTAAATAAAGCAGTTGCAGCGTAATAAAATGTATTATATAACTTCAGTTGTTACATAAATATGAAAGTAATTAAAGCACTTGCAGTATAACTTATAATACTCTGGGATTTTAGAAATAACAATACCCATTATATAACTACAAATCACTATTGATGCAATCTTCACAAGTCATAGAACAAGAATTATATAAAGATAATTTCCATGAAAAGGCACATAACTATCACTTCGCACCATATATTTAAATTTCAGGAAAAAAGGATTAACAATGAAACCCAATTAATGGAAATTCATCAAAAGAATTAGGATTTCTTTAAATTTTGCTTTTTGGTTTGCATTGCATGTAAATCTATTGCATGAAATCAATAAATTGTATGATATTTGTATGAAATTAATTATGAAATCAATATACTATATGAAATTAACTATGGAATCAAGGAAATGTAGGATATCTGTTGCGTGAAATTAATTTAGTAATACTATACTATTGTGCCCAAAAAGTAAAACCAATTTTCTATTTAAATTTCCTGGCATATGTAATTTCACTTTATTTTTCTTTTTTAGGTTGCTGGCCCTGTCCTTGACATCTGTGGGAAATTTCACGTCACAATATTCATTAGTTACGCTTTTTTATCAGACGCTACAAAGGGATTTTGGCAATTTTTGAAATTTTGTTTGCGGAATGAATATTCGTGTGGAAACATATAGAATGTTGCAGAAGGCATTCGGTGAGCAAACTATATCGGCAAGAAATATTTAGAAGGAGTATAAACAGTTCAAAGAAGTCAGAGAACGCGTTGAAGACAAAGAGCGCTCTGTCGACCATCAACCTCAACTGACAAAACTCACCCCATTATGGAAAGACGCCCCATTTGTGGAAAGACAATATTTGTTTTTTCCATCACGATAATGTGCCAGCTCACACTGCATTGATTCTCCGTGACTTTTTCGCCAAAAAATGAAACCCACATCGTTTCACAATCACCGTATTCACCTGATTTAGCACCGTGTGACTTCTGGCTATTCCTTAAACTCAAAAGACCACCCGGGGACATCGTTTTTGAGTCGATTGTAGAGATTCAACGTGAATCGACGCGCGCTTTGAAAACCATCCCGGCTAATGACTTTTTAGCGTGTATTGAGGATTGGAAAAAACATTAGCATAAGTGCATTGTGTCCGGATGGGATTACTTTGAAGGCGATAAATAAATTTGGAACTATAAATAAAGAGTGTTTGAAAAAAAAAAATTGGTCTTACTTTTTGGGCACAGTAGTAATAGAAGAAATAAATCTTTCTAGATTCTAGATGTCACTTTAGACAGAATAAGAATTAATTAGATTCTCATAATTTCGTAATAAGTATTATTAAAAATCCTCATATAATTCTTGGTCACGATTCTATATCATGAAGTACATACACCAAGTACAGAAGGGCAACACCGAGTACTGAAATTTGTTTCAAAATCTTCAGCAATTGGTGAAATAAAAAAAAGCGGTTTAAGACTAATTTTTTTCTTTTCTGCTACTCTTCACTTAATGTCATTGCATTTCTGCTTTTCCATTTGCTTATTTTATTAATTTTAAAGTATTAGGTGTGTCTACAAAGCAGTTCTATATCCATACCATTCAAGGAATCAACTTTCTGATGAGACAAATTTGTATCGTAGGATATATTTCTCTTTTCTGATAAAAGATTTAAAATCTACCTTATAAAATATTGCTTATGTTAAAACCAAATTTTAATATTATTCATGAGATTTTGATATGAGAAAGAGAATTACAAACAGTAAAAGTTAAACCATGAGATAGATATACATAAAAAGTACTTGTATAAATATTCTTAGACTTTGTTTTTCGTTGTGTGGCTAGGTTTGTAGGATGCATATAATTGTTTCATTTTGAAAAAGACTTTCTTTTGTTTCATCTGAAACGTATATCACTGTCCTTCATGCTTTCAAAGTCAATTTGCCATTAGATAGAAATCGCTTTTGATACATGATTACTGTAGTTACATCCGTTTCAAAAATGACTACTTAAGCTGAAAATTTATAGTTGTATGTCGTTTTATAAATAAATATACGATTCAATGTTTAAACTTGCATGTAAAGTCTGGCATTCAACTAAACGTAAAAATTTAAGTGGAGACAGTTTAAATTGGGCCTCCTACACTCAGAATGTGTGTAGGAAGGGTGATTCTTCTTACACTACCCAAATTTACTCCTTCTTAATTTACATTTCATTTGTCAACGCCTTCTAGGATTTATAACCTGAAATAGAGTTTATAATTTTTCGGAGCATTTCTACAATTGCTGAATATTGATGAAGATTATAAATTTCTTATCCAATCTAGCATTTAAACTTCTAAATTTCTGTCCAGGGAATTTCGAAGTTTATTATCCTTTGCAATGGGATTACAGCGTTTAGGGTCAATGTCAGTCTTTAAAAGTAAATGCAATTTATAATGAAAACTACCAAGAACTTAGGATATCTTTACGAACATAAAGATTTATCATGTTCTTCCCCGACCAAACACTATAACTTCAGATTGAACACATTAGCATTCGAATCGAGTTCTGTATTGGAAATCTCGTTAGCTACCAGGTCACTTCAAGCATGAATATAGTGCTGAAACTTAAGCAGTGTTAATATTAATTGTTGATTTGAATATTATAAAAATCAATTAAATCATATTTAAAATATTCGAGTAAATAAAATATTTTATTTTATTTTATAAATGCCCAATATTGGCCTAAACCATTAATTCTTGGTCTCTCCAGTACATTTTGACCATGTCCTTAAACCGAGAAAATGCATTAAAAAATTATTTGAATGTTCAAAATTCATAGGCCAACTTGAGTTACACAAAACACAGTTTGGGGGAATCCACCACTATAGTTCTATAGTGGTCACGTAAACAGTCATGACCAATCAAATGTCTAAATAAAAACCATCGTTGTCTTTCTTAGAAAACTGGGAATAATTTTCTTTCCCCCAAAATTCTTCATCTCTTATCTATAGCGCATTGAATCATATCTTCTTTAAGAATGTTCTTCAAGAGTCAAGTTAACAAACAATTTAGTAGTACGAAATGAAAGCGGACGATTAATGCGTTGCTCTATCAAAAAGTTCTTTTTAGCCAATCAATAAACAAAATATTAAAAGAATGAAATGAATAAATTAATCGAATTAATTAAGCATTTTACACATGTAATGAATATTATTATTTTTAATGCCAGACACTTGTTTCGAGATCATTGGTTACTAGAATCAGCATTATACATTTACACTAATCTACTACCTCGATGAAACATGGAATAATGTCTTCTATGAAGACTTTTTAAGTGACTACATTAAATTTGAATCTCCTATTTACACGTAAACTCTTACAGATAATGAAAATTTAATGGGAATCACTACCAATCTATACAATTTTTCAAAGAAATGTCTATATAATACTCAGTCGATATAAATATCTATACAACACTCAATATCAGAATCAGCGTTAGAGTAAATATATTACACTACCTCGATGGAAAATGAAATAATATCTTCAATGAAGATTTTTAGCTCTGATGCATTAAATTTGAACGTCATATTTATAAACTCTTACAGATAATGAAAGTTTAAGGAGAATCACTACCAATCTACTAAATTTTTCAAATAAATTTCTATATAATATATAACCAGTGGTCAATTAACTGAAAATATTAAATGAACTATAAGTCTAATAGAAACACGAATTTATTTTGGTTTATCATATTTAAACATCGTTGTAAAATATATACCCTCATTATATCCATAACTCACGTAAAGGGCATCAGCCTTTTCACCAAATAGCTTTTTAATAAACTAAGTCACGTTAAAAATTTAAGCACAGTTTAATCTCTATTATTAAAAACCACTGCGCCAATCCAAATAGCAAACTATGTTATATAATCTCTTAAAAATAAATTAAAATTTGAATCAACCTTTTTGTTGTAATAACATCACTATACACAGTAATTTGTCAAAATATAATAGAAAGCAAGCCATTTTAAACAATATCATGCACAGTGTAATTACCTGGTAACATAACGATCTTTTAATTTATTAAAAACCTTTCATATCGTAGTAAGCTCTGCAAAATACGAATAAAAAAAAAAACAATTTTTTGTTGCATCAGATAAATTGTTTATAAATGGTTTTACATAATTTCACTTCCCAAATGATTTCTGAATATAATTGCTACGTGTTGTCACGACATGGATTTGAGAGAACAGCATAATAATTCACCATACAATTTAAGGTGGCATGCTTTATAAATTAATTCAAATCGCAGGCAGTTACAATTTAAGGCACGTCTCAGGAATTAGTGTTTGTTTGTAATATGAAGCCTAAATTATGGCCTGATTTCATTTCGTAAACTGTATCAATGTTTTTGCACCCTGTAGAAAAATCACGATTTTGAGGGAAAACGAATAAATTATATATATAATAGCAATGCTCTTTTCCTTTACGGAATTTTGTGGTTAATCAATTATGAATATGTTTTATAAGAACTGTTTTTATGATAAAAAAATCACTTTCTAATTTTTTTCATTTTTTTTAAACTTTTAGGAAATGATGTCAAATAATTAGTAAAATAAATTATTTATAAAAAGGAATTGATTATTTCGTCGTATTTTATTAACTAGTTTTTGCAGTGATGAGATGTATTGTTTCGGATTTACATAAACATCATGTTATTATTTAAGTTATTAATAATATATTTAATTTAATGAATTTTTCGCTACCGGTTTTTTTCTACAATTACTTCAAAATTGAAGGCTATGAACTATGTAATGTGTTCAAGTTTCTCACCTAAGCATATATTAATTAATATTCAAACCTAATTAATTTTTTCGGTAGGAATTGACTTTATAAATGTTTAATACGAAAATAAATCATTGAAAATCGTAAATAAATATTGTGATCTTAAATAAATAAAATAAAAATATTATAAATAAATAATCGTGCATATATTCAATGCAGCGGTGCAGTAATTTCTTATGGCATAAGATGCTGTCTCTGTATTGTTAACTGCATTAGGAAAAAAATAAATATCGTAAAATATCAATAAATAAATAATAAAATAAATAATAATAAATAATTATTATTTAATAATAAATAAATAAATCGTAAAATATCAATAAATAAACAATAAAATAACAAATAAATAAATAAATCGTTCATAAATATTTAATAATGCGTAAATAAATATTGAAATCATACGTATGCGTATGGTTATAAAATTTTTCTTATGATGCAGAAATTGTTTACATTTATTTTTTTTATTTTGTTAGGAAACGATGTCTGTTAATTTATATGATAATTCAACAATAATTTTGCTAACAATAAATAGTTTATTGAAATTATAATTAAAGTTACTCTATAACAATATTTAATTAACAATAATAATAATTTATTCAATGTCCACGATAAAGATTTATCTAAAGTGTTTAATAATGTAAAATTATTCCCTTAGCAATTTATTTTACACTCAAATAAAATTTATTTTTGAACTTTCTGTTTATTTTATCCTCTCTTAAAAATGTAATTACATTTCAAAAATTTAAGCGTGTTTTTTTTTCTGCGTCCTATTAAATTTATTTTTATGGAACGTTTTAGTCAATAAAGAAATCCGCAATTTGGGCGCTAATTATAATTCATTTCGGAATTCAAAAGTTTATAACATATAGTTCACAATTTATAGATTGTAAATTACGGTAATTTTTTTTTTAATTGATGTCGACAAGAAAAACAGCTATTACTCTCACAAGATTAAGGACGAAGCACCACAAAAATATGAAAATTTCTGCTGATGGCAACAATGTGGATTCAATGTGGCAACTGCCCTGAGGTCCATCTTACTCCTCATCATATCTTTGATGGCCTAGATGTTGCAGCCGCCATGTATCGCACGGAAGAGGATTTATACTCCGAACTGGAAGTAAAAAATTTTTTTTTATTTCCAATGGCAGGCTACAACAAGTAATAAAATAAAAAAGAACACAAAGAACATGAAAACAACAACGAGAAATGAAAGAAATCACATAGTGACATGTTTAGCCCATAAGGGCCCTAACCTTCCAGTAACGACCCTACACAGTAGAGGAAACAAGTGCAGGGCAGACAGGAAGGTGAGATGAATCCATGTCCTCTCCAAGACTGCAGAGCATGCATTTTGGGCTTGCAAATATTTTCATTCGAAAAAGATGATTGGCCTTACAATCATGGCCCGTCAGGAGTCTGAAAAGGGCAACAGCTTTAAACCTGGGCTGGTCAGGGATGTTTAGAATAAAGTTAAACCAGGTTTTAGATGAGTTGCCTTCAAGTAGATTATCAGATAGAGTGTTCCGAAAAATTCTCGGATCATCAGTTTCATCGAGTGAAAAGAGATGTCTTTACGAAAGGTTTGGGGTAATGGTTGTTCCTTTTGTTGGCAAGAGAATCCGCCTTCTCATTACCCAAGATCCCACAATGGCCTGGGATCCACTGCAAAACGATATCCTTGCCTTTTGAGTCAAGATCCTCAAGACAAGAGATGCGCTTTTCGATGGAAGTAGACTGAGGTGGCAGTAAACATAGCCAATATTATTCAGGACCACCACGATATTTTGTTCGCTTGTACTCCACGGGGATTCCATCCATGGTATTGTCGGTACTGAACTCGAAACCTGTGGGTACCGAGAGCCAGAGCGTTAGCCACTCAGCCATCAGACCCGACAACAACAACATTGAAATTGATTTTTTAATTATATTACAAACGTCACCTACAAAAAGCAATTTAAACTACGTACTAATATCATTATTTATCTTTAGTTTAAATATAAACAAATAATATACACATAATTTATTCAAGGAAGAGGTATAAGTGGGAATATCCACCATGCATTGCTCTGGACCTCCCTCGGAAGAGGATTTACACTCCGAGCTGGCAATCAACATAGTTAATATTATTCGGGAGCACAAAAGATATTTGATTTTCTTGTACTTTTCAGGAGAAACGACAACAACAACATCATCAAAACAGATTTGCTAATTCTATTACAAAAACGTCCTCTAGAAAAGGCCATTTAAAACTACATACTAATAGTATTTATCTTACAATTTAAATACAATCAAATAATATGCATATAATTCATTCAAGGGAAGGTATAAGAAATAATATCCACCAGTCACCATACATTGTTTGGACCCTCCTACGGAAGAAGATTTTACTTCGAATTGGCAATCAACATAGTCAATATTATTCCGGATAATCGATTTTGTACTCTTCTGGAGATACGATAACAAATAACAATAACATTGAAACAATTTTTTTAATTCTATTACAAACGTCATCTCCAAAAAGCAATTTAAAATGCAGCTGGCAAACACTCAGGCCGTTGGCTTTGTTGCCTTAAGGCAAGCTCTGCACAGACGTTACTCATTTAGCATTGACTAGGAGGTGCGTATACTACTTTGTCCAAAAGTAAGAAAAATTATTAATCTAAAATTCACTTGAGTATGGAATTTCCTATTTTTTTATCTTTTTTTAGATTTCTGACACTGTCCTTGACATCTGTGGGGAAATTTGAAGCCAGCATATTCATTAGTGTTAGTTATGCTTGGCTTTGTGAGACGCTAAAACTGATTCCGGCGATATTTGAAATGTCTAAATTCATTGAGCAAAGAATGCAATGTTGCAGAAGGCATTCAGTGAGCTTTCCTATATCGGAAAGAAATTTTTACAAGCGGTATAAAACAGTTAAAAAAAAGGCAGAGAATGCATGGAAGACGAAAAACCTTCTAGTCGAACATCCACCTCAACCTACGAAGCTCACGTCCAAAAATTAAAGATTTGTTGCTTGAAAATCGTCGATTTGCAATTAGAGATCTTACTGATGATGTTGGAATTTCAAAAGGATCGGTCAATTCCGTTTTGGGCCTCAAACGCGTCAAATATAGATAGGTGCCGAAAACATTAAATGCGCCAGCTCACACTGCTTTGATTTTTAATGACTTTTTCGGCCAAAAATGAAACTCTTATCATTCCACAACCATCGTTTTCACACTGTGCGACTTCTAGCTATTCCTTAAACTCAAAAGACCACTCGGGGACACCGTTTTGAGTCGATTGAATATATTCAACGTGAATCGCCCAGCACTTTGAAGGCCATCCCTGCCGATGACTTTTTAGCATGCATTGAAGATTAGGAAAAGGTTGGCATAAGTGCATTGTGTTCGGAGGGGATTACTTTGAAGGCGATGAAATAAATTTGGAAAAATAGAGTTTTTTGAAAAAAAAACAAATGGTCTTGCTTTTTGGGCACAGTAGTAGCTTGAAGATACATTGGTAACAATACCCCCCCGCAACGCTCTACGATCCTGTTAGACCGGGACCTACGGTTTAACGTGGATTCCGAACCACTACAAACATCCATGGCATTGCCGGTACTCGAACTCGGAACCTGTGGTACCGAGCGCTAGGCACTCGGCCATCAGGCCCGACAACAAAAACATTGAAATAGATTTTTTATTTCTATTACAAACGTCATCTACAAAAGCAATTTAAACTACGTACTAATATTATTATTTATCTTACAATTTAAATAAAAATAATATACCTATAATTCATTCAAGGGAGAGGGTATGACAGGAAATATTTAAATGCATTTTTGCAATTCTTTTGTTTTTCAAAGCATTTTGTAAAATAAAAGGCATGCTCCAATTTCGAAAGTAAATTGTTTAGTGTTACGAAATGTTTAATAATCTCTCTCATTTGACAAATTTTCCAATGAGACTTTTTCCTTCTTCTTAAATATTTTAAACAGACTGTAATCACTCTTTATGTGTTCGGAAAACCTTGATCTCAAAAGATGCTGTCTCAGAAATCTTGTTTTTCGAATCCCAGTTAGACAACGAAATTCTTCACCGATGGATGAAAGAATATTAGCTTCTTTTACTTTAATGGCTCCAAAAGATAACGATGTAATTACGAAATGTTAAATGAGACAGTTATGGTTTAAGACATTTATGAATAATTTAATATTTTTTTTTTTGAAATCTCAAGTTTATTCAAATTATTCTAACGAGTTTAATAAATAATGTTCTGCTAGACGAGTTAGATGATAACATTTCTGTCTGCAACCATGTTTTCCTCCTACGCCCTTTTGGAGTTCAGGACAAAGGGTCAGTTGGCTTACAGGCTCTCACCCAGAAAGGAAGTATCTTTCGCGCAGCCTGAGCGTAACTATGTTTCGTGTTTTCGGCTTAGAAGTGGAGTCCTTCCAGGAATCTATAAATATGTCTTTAAATGTGGGAATTATTGTATGTGTATGGTTTTGGTGCGGGTGTAAATAAAGCTGGGATTTCTCAAACCTGTGTCTTAAATATCTCAACCCAACCACACTCAGTTACAATCTGTTTTTTGCCCAAACTGCACACTACATAATTAGATTTACATACTTAAATTCTACATATATTTAATTTATCTCTTTAGGAAATATATTTAACTCTTGCATATATTAACAACATTTATTAACAGAAATATATTAACAATCTTGAATATTAGTTGGTTTACAGACTCTCACCCCGATAAAAAGTATATTTCCTGCGCGTAGTTGAGTATCGGATTTTTGGCTTAGAAATGGAATCCTTATACAAATCTATAATTATATGTCTTTAAATGTGTTAAATATCGTATGACTGTAATTGTATATTTGTGCATGTGTCAATAAAGTTGTGAATTCTCCAGCCTGTGCCTCAATTATTTCAACCCAACCACATCCACTACGATCAGTTGCACAATCTGCACACTGTGGCGCCTAACATGGGTCCGCTAGAACCGACAACACTACAACATTTAAAAAGTTTTAAAGAATGTTATTAATTATATACTTTTGCTAATTATTTTTTAATCCTGCATGAATAATTTTTTTTTTTAAGAGTTCTTTTCCGGAGAGAAAATTGACAGAATTTCTTATCTCAGTGCTCCTAAGAGAATTTTTTTTCCTATTATAGAAGACAATCTAGTTTTCGATGACTTATTAGACTAAATTTTCTGAAATTTTCTCTTTTCTTAATATATAACTGCGTTTATTTCATCTGGTTAAAAGGAATCAAACTGATTAACCATTGTTGCTGTAATATTGTTCGAAAATTTAAACTATTGCTTTAGGGTGTGAATTTACTGAGATCTAAATAACCAGAAAAACAGAGATGAACTGGTACCAGAATAGTTTAACAGATGATAAATGACAGGAAGGATATAATAAACTTGAAATTGATTAATTACAAAAATTGGTGTAACATATCTGAGATTAATTACCAGAATAAAATTTCACAAACGATTAAGAAAATTTATACATTGACATCACAATATAGAAATGATAAAAAAAAAAAAATTAAGTAACAAACATTTGCATAATTACATACATTTTGAACATTTTTACATACATTTTTACACCTCTAAAAAATCATAAAAAAAGTAAATAAATATGGAATAGTAATTGTAGATTTAAAAACTACAGTATTTGACCACTAAATTGCTTTTAAAACAGGGAAATTAATGCTTGAAAATTGATGGTTAATTAATTTTATTTGAAAATTTATGGTTAATTAATTTATTTGAAAATTTATGGTTAATTAACTTATTTGAAAATTTATGGTTAATTAACTCTTATTTGAAAATTTACGGTTAATTAACTTATTTGAAAATTTACGTTAATCAACTTATTTAAAAATTTATGGTTAATTAACTTATTTGAAAATTCATGGTTAATTGACTTATTTGAAAATTCATGGTTAATTGACTTATTTGAAAATTTATGGTTAATTAACTTATTTGAAAATTCATGGTTAATTAACTTATTTGAAAATTTATGTTTAATCCAATCCCTTGATAAATTTCAGTTGCTTATAATTACATAATAGCGTTCTTTTATCATTGAATGCTTTATTTGCTAAATCGGAAATATACTGTTAAGATAGTTAAAGAACAGCATAAGCCATTATGAATATTTTAACAGAAATGGCTAAAAAAGTATTCAATTTAATGCTGATTTTTTTTTCTTAAAAATTTAATAAAATTGAGGTATTTAATTCAAAATGATAAATTTAAAAAATTCTAATAATTTTTTCAATAAGAACAAAACATCTTTTGATTTGCAGTTGTACATTTACACTACTTACATAGTATTAAAAATAACTACATAAATTTAAAATTATTTTGATTTAATAAATTTATTCCAGACTTTGCCAAATCCAAGTGCTACATAATTCACTGTGATTTAAAAATGTCACAAGAAAATATTATAACATTTGCTAATTTGATTTATATTTGCATTACAATGTTAAAAACAATTAAGTACTGGTTCTTCAACAATGTGTTTTCACTTTTAATTTAAATTCATATTTTTTGCATCGTATAAATATTATTGCAATAAACAGTAAAACAATGATTATGAATATAATTTAAATAAAAGATGTATCAAAGCAAAGGAACCAAACATAAAATCTTATACCTATTCATGAACAAAAATCCAAAAATACAAATCATTCAAAATATTTTTATCTTAAATTGTAACTTTTTTCGCAAAACT